>KE505274.1:282127-311059 GCA_000441515.1 Elaeis oleifera
ATATATATATAATTATTTCTATATTTCAGACTCTTGATCTTCAGGTCACATAGAACAGCATTACTATTATGCCATTCAAAAATATCAAACAAATAAGTAAAATCAAGCAAAACAAAGATAAACAGATTGATCTACTTGTAGCCATATAAACAAGATCAAGATCTAATAAAATAGATAACGAGATTAACAATGATGGATCTATTTCTGGAAAGAAAAAATAATCAAACATGATGAATTATAGACAGATCAGGAGTCAATAGGGATACATATTTTATGTGATAAAGAGACCATTTTTCTGAGAGAACGTGTTTAATGAAACATCTCAAGGAATGCAATCATGGCAGGTCGACTCCTCCAGGAGAAGGGAAAGGGATGGGCTGCCGAAAACTTGATTGTGTTGGACGGAAGAAGAAAAGATATGGCCAGCGAGAAGACAAGAAAACAAGAGGAGAGCAGGAAGGGTATTTAGTTGAATCCTCTCAAGTTGAGTCCGGACTCTCTGAGGTTCGGAGACATCCAGTTCTGCAATAACGGCCATCCTGTAAGGTATGGACTTCATAACAAGGAAGCAGCTCTCCTTCAAATATCCCTACTCTCCAAACTCGCATGAGGGAGAATTTGAACACAGGGTTTCTGCTGTAATTACCAAGATAGACCAGACACTCAACCAATTTGATACTAGTACATTTTTTAAATTTCAACGAAATCACTGACCAAAATAAATTTTAGTAAGGCTCATGTAAAGTATAAACAACCCAAACACACCCTGAACTTATTCTCAAAGATGGCTCATTTGGATACGACTTGCATAGTTCTTTGCAGAAGGCATAAAAAGAAGCGGGACAGCTTCATACTGGACTAATGGGGAGGGCTCGCAAGCGAAGAGCTGCTGTTCTATTTAATGATCCAGATGAATAATAAAATTATGGGAAAATTTTCAAGGACTAATGGTAGAAAAGCTTCCGATTTCAGTCAGAGGATGGTTAATGGTTTCATCCATTACCATGACATTTGGCACTGGGGATGATCATGCACCGGCACTGGGATGATCGCGCACCGCCACAGGAAACAACAATACCATACGAATGGAGCTTTTATGTAATTGTGGGAAAACTGGAGAAGAAGGTATATGGATTCAGTAGCATAGAGCTTTCCTGATGATATTGAGGCAGGGAAAAAAAAACCAATTTTTTAAATACTTGTGCTGTCCCACTTGAAAATAATTTAGAACAACAAGATGAAAATTAGGGATAATGGTGGCACTGGCGATTAATATGACTGTAGTAACAAACGTAGCCAGTCAAAATTTGATACTGATACAGAGCCCAGAGTTACCATATAGAAATCATCTACTTCCCAAGAATAGTGCAAGCTAGGAAACCAGATCAAAGGTATCTAATTTTCGAACCGTATGACTCCAGATTGGAAAACAGAGCATCACCATCCAAATAAATGAGCTAGCCTGCTGCATACATTGTTTGTGTTGGTCAAATTGCGCATACAGATGCAGATGCAAACTCTTATGCTTTTCCAGTTTGATTTCAACAATCATATGAAGAGACTAAACAAAAAGAGCATGAGTCTCGGCTCCAACAAATGCTGGTTAGTGTTTATTATGACATAAAAGGCCTTGCCACTTGTGCTACATTCAGAATAACCTCAAAAAGTTGCACCTGAAAGCCAAATCATTCCGACTGTCTTTGCCCCAGCACTGGAATATCCTCAAATTTCTTCTGCAATAAACATAGAGAACAATGTTATTTTTTTCTTCTTTTTTTTTTTTTTGTTTTGAGAAAACAAAAAACAAAGTTAGCAGGACATAGCTCTTCTACCACTAAAGCATCAGGTGGAAACAATGATGGAGAATACAAGATTCGCAAAACCAAGCTTCTAAAGAAATCCCGGCTTAGTAGGAATATATTTCACTTCAGTAACAAAACTACAAATTAGCTGGTCAAACTGAAAATATATTGGAACTAATGTTCAGGCCACGATACTGTATCATTGAATGCAGTTTTTGTTTTTGTTCTTTTTGTTTTTTCCAGTTTTGAATAATCTTTCCTTACAAGCGATATAAAACACAAGTAGACCATGGACAACAAGAATTTCACTATCACTCTATAAAACAAGTGAATCCTCAAGGGATTAGGAAAAATGGACTAACTGAGAAAATAATAAAAAATACAATTAGTTCTTGTAGTATATATCCAGTTTCCTTGTTTTTACAAACAGACACAAGTACAAAACATCCTGTTCAATATTTTAAGTAACAGTTATATGTTACAAATAGTGCATGTGCTATTCATACTCCCATTAATAGTAAATAGACACCTCTTGCATTGGTTGTCGCTCAATCTTTAAGACCAAGAAACAAGAAATGTACATGAGCCAGAACTGGAAGAGTACCATAGTCTGCTACTATAGTTTGGCACACCGAGTCTTCACAAGACAATTATATCCGACCCTCCACAAACTTAACCAGTTGCTGAAGTACAGAATGTAGAACTGAAATGAAACCAATCCTTGAAATGCCTTGTGCTTAGAATTTCTTGTAAGTCAAACATGCCACAAACATAGACATTTATATCCTGTGTTTGGGTAGACAATTTATAGTTTGGAGAGGATGACAGTATGCTTAATTTTACATTGTCAAAAGAAATAATCGTTAAAATTTTCAATAATTAAAATGGAAACTTTTTTTGCAGAACCTGGTGTTTTAGATTTACTGGACCATCATGCACCTACACCCCCATAGAGATGCAAAATTTTAGCTGATAGATGCGCACCACGATAGTCAGTGCGCATTTATTATAAAGGTTGAATGCATAAAATATGTTGATGCGTTCATGAGGCACTGTATAATGGTCCATTATCTGATTTTGCAGAGAGAGAAGGGGAGGAGAGAAAAGAAATAAGGGTGCTTTTTTCTACAAAATCCCCTCTCTCTAAAGGGTTGTTAAGAATGGCTGCAACACAAGTTTGCAAGCGAAGTTGCATCTGCCCTTGGAAGAAATTTGGTGGAAATACAGAACTTAGCAAATCCATGGCTGACAAAAAAAAAAAATCAAAGGTTTTCTTGGAGGTTTGTTAGTCAGACGTTAGAGTATTATATGCTTTAAAAGGTTTTATTAGTAAAGCAAGAAAGAATGGAACTAGCAGATTTTAATTGTTGTTCATGTGACGCAACAAGTTGCAACTGATCGCCTGAGTTGGTGTTGATCTTCACATTGGCCCTACTTTCTTATTGCATTAAGTCCCATAAGGACTCAATAAGTACCTGGGAGTATGCTCCTACCAAAGATAGAAGGACAGGTAGGAGATAATCATACTTTAACTTTAAACAGAAGAAAGTAGTATCGCTTCTTTGTTCTCCTTGTTCCCCTTTTTTTCTTCTTTCCTTCACAGCAACTGTATTACCTTCTAAACAAAGAGCATCTGATATGTGTTGTCTTGCTGCAGAGACCATTGAAGTTCCTGATATGTGTTGTCTTGTGGCACAGCAGAGCTGTGCTTTCCCATCTGCTGTGCTTTCCCACCACAGAGATTTAATCACTACAGCACTTCAGAACCTCCCTTGCTCCTCGACTCAAAACTCCATCAAAGGTACCACACATCAGCTATAACCCTAAACCCATTGCCTCATTTGATTTATTAATCTTTCCCAGTATCTGCCAAGATCTTGAGAAGACCTAATGTTTATATGGGATGTGGGAAACCACTGGCTGGTATTATGATATTACTTTTTAACAGCACACCAGATTAAGTCATGCAACACCCTCTGATTGAACTGATAATGATGAAAATGTATGTGCGTTCTTCTCTACTGCACTACTACTGTTCATAAGGGCAACGGCAGTCCTCACAATAAAGTAGCTTTGATGGAGATCAATTGAGTTTCTAAGCATGCAACCCTTTCAATAAGTTGCTCCACGCAAATTTTTTTGTGGCCACATAATCCTGGGAGAAGTGAAAATAGGAGTCTAAAGTTTGACACCAAAATGATGCAGGACCACTTGGAGATGGCATGTGATGCATAAGAAAAGCTAGGGAAGGAATCAAATTAGGTTGAAACACTGAATATGGTTTCAACCGGGTTACTGAAGAACCTAATATCAAAATAGAGCAAAAACCATTTCCATGTCGATTGCTATGGCTATAGGACCAAGAAAGATTACCATGGAGAACCAATGTCCTCTCTTTTTCTATCAGCAATAGGAGATAAGAAGAGCTAACAACTTGTTGTTGCAACGAATGTAAGGATATAATTCACCACAATCAGCTTAATTTTTACACTTACTATAAATAAAGAACAGAAACTCATTCTTGCACCACGGAGGAAGTGGCAGCAATGAAAGTTCAAGAACCTAGGCATAACTTTAGGACTTCCACCTATGAATCTTCTTCAACAAAAGGAATTATCAGTTCATGTCAAGAATAGATAGAAAACAAAGAAAGCATCTCTGAACTCAAGGATGGATCGTTTTCAAAATGATGGAGCCTAATGTACCACCAATTTAAAGGTCCACCATATCAATGTCGAATTGTTGCAGACTGCAAGAATCTACAAGCTCCTTAAGGAATAATTTTTTGCACAAATATCAGATTTCAGCAATCTTAGTCCTGTTGGAAATATCTGTTTGATACCTAGAGTTAGTGTTTCTTGGTCAATCGCCAAATTCCATATTTTTAGGGCCAAAATCCATTGAAACTTCAGTTTAGTAACAGATCCACTTTGCTTTTGGTGTTTTATTCATTACAGGAGCCCTTTTATTAGATAAAGGGTCTAGATTAGAAGTCCTCTAGGACCATTAATGTCAAAAAGGGCTATAAGCAATTTTTTGAGATTAAGAATTATGATTGAAATCATCATGATGATTTCAACAACTCTTCCTCTTTCTCCTCTTCTTCTTCAAAGATTATAAGGGCCATCAGCAATCTCTTCTCTGGTTTCTCCAACACAATGCAGCTCATCTCTCAATTTTCAGCATCACTAACTCTTAACCATCTATAATTACCACAGGGCATTCCTTTCTACTTTTTTCTCCTTTTATCTTTGTGGGGCAGTGCAAGACATACCTGAACTTGCTCGGCAAAGATTCGTCGCGACTGTATACCATCGATCCCGGCTCGAAGTTGGTTGATTCACACGCCCTCTCCTTTGCAGCAATTCGGCTAGATCTCCTTGCTCGTGGTAGGTAGGGTTACAAATGAACCGAACGTATATTCCACCATACAAAAGCCTCTATATCTCAAAGATAACAATGGAGATGTGGAACCTTTTCCTCTCTATACTTCACGTGGGGTTTGTATTGTTGTAAATTGATACTTTAATCCTAGGGATCAGTCCCTTTAAATAGAACAAACCCCACCACAAGAGATAAGGATAAAAGGCTCTCATCTTATTAGTTGGTTGCTAACTTATCTTTACGTTATTAGCGGTAGTTTCAATTCAAACTCATCGAATCGGGCCCTCATATGGGCGCAACCGATTCGGTTCCAACCAAATGCCCAACATCCTTCCACTCGCACATTACAGGAATGATGCAATAACAATCACACCTTAACATTGCTTTATCATTAAATCTATTCATACAGGCTAATGGACAGTGCGACCACTGAGTCAACTTGCACTTTAGGAGCTCCATACTAAAACCTACTTAGGCCAGCATATAGACATTAACCCTTAAAGATAAACAACTTAGGATGCCCCAGACCAACTTGATTATGTCAAGCTAAGCACCTCTAATCCCTCAAAGAGACATACTTAACTTTTAACACATTTTATGCTATACCCATGATTACGTTGCTACTCAGAAGCATCATAACCTATCGATAATGAGTCATAGCACATCGATGTAATCCAAATTGTCTTCCTTTGTCCTAATGCCATTAGGTTCGTGACCAACTGCTTTCCCAGCAATGTCCCTTAAAATTGAATCAATCATGATAATAGA
The DNA here is from genome assembly GCA_000441515.1 of Elaeis oleifera. Lineage (NCBI taxonomy): Eukaryota > Viridiplantae > Streptophyta > Magnoliopsida > Arecales > Arecaceae > Elaeis > Elaeis oleifera. The sequence goes on from KE505274.1 coordinate 288,082, forward strand.
TAACATGCTATAGTAGCTAACACTGATCATTCACTTCATGACAGTCTAAAGTCACAAAAGGCATCAATAACGACAATATTGTATATATCCTAAGGACTCACATGGTGATGAAGCAGGGATCCATTCATTCACTTTCTTGATCATTGTGAAAACACATGTAGCATGAAATACATGCTACGGCAGATAATCTCAATCAATTGAGTGCATGTCATTCTCTCACATATGCCATACGGATCTTGGTTCAATCACTCCCTGAGCACCTAACTGAGTTCTCCATTTGCTTGCTATTCTAAGCGCCAAATAGTGATATCATATTCAGCTCTAAAATTAGATATATAAGGATCGTGGGACCATCCATATACGATTTTCCAAAAGGACCTCATCTTAGCATCTACTAAGACAGCTTACTCAAAGCCTCAAGTTTTGCTCGCTTATACAAGCGCCAAAAGAATTATTGCCCGTGTAAGTGGACCAATCAGCCTATGACATGCTACTAATCATAATCAAACAATATAAGTGCATATATATGCATGTGTGCTAATTACGATTCACGCCAACAAAAAAAATATGGATAAATAATAAATTTATTATTGCATGAATAAACAAAAATATCCAATGTATCAAACATAGAAATGATCAACTATCCATATAATCAAACTCTATGGAGTCCAAGCGACCTAACATAAGCCAAAAATACATTTCTATCAATAGGCTTAGAAGATCAGCAACCATACGACTCGTAGAAACATGTTCCAAGACCACTTCCTTCTGTTTTGCCGCCTCACGAACGTAGTGATATTTCACATCAATATGCTTGATCTTTCCATAATACTTGGGGCCGATTACATAAGTAAGAGCTGCCATATTGTTACAATGGATTGTCATAGGATCAAAAGCACAAGTGACAACTCCAAGATCTTGAAAGAATCTCCTCAACCAAACAACCTCCTAAGCTGCAGCTGAGCAAGCCACGAACTTCGCCTCCATAATGGATAGAGCCACACAAGTCTGCTTCTTACCACTCCATAAGATGGCACCACTGTTCAAAAGAAATATATCTCAAGGTCGATTTACACTCATCTAGAGTACCAATCCAATCAGCATCATTATAACCCATGAGCCATAAATCCAATCCCTGATAGCACAGTGTGCAGCCTAAAGCCCCTTTAAGATAGCAGAGTATCCTCTTGATTGCTTTCCAATGATCGATTCTAGGATTTGATTGATAATGGCTGACCAAACCCACAACATAGCAAATACAAGGCCGAGTACACATCATAGTGTACATCAGGCTCTCAACTGCACTAGCATATAGGATGCGATTCATCTTCTCCTTTTCTTGAGAAGTCTTTGGACATTTTTCCAGACTCAAGCTCTCAACTTTAGCAACAGGAGTATCAATGGACTTGCAATTGTACATCTAGAACTACTCAAAGATCTTCTCTAGGTAAGTCTTTTGAGAGAAACTCAGAAGTCTCTTTGATCAATCCCTAAGGATCTTAACTCCAAACACATAATTTGCCTCACCCATGTCTTTCATCTGAAAGTTTGAGGACAGCCACCCTTTTGTGGCAACAATCAACTTCATATCGTTTCCGGCCAATAAAATATCATCAACATATAGAGAAAGGATAACGAAACTATCCTTGGACCGTTTAACATACGCGCAATGATCTTCTTCGATCATTAAGAATCCATCATCAATGATGGCTCTATAGAATCTTAGATACCACTACCTGGATGACTGCTTCAAGCCATAGATGGATCGTCGGAGCTTGCAAACTTTGTGCTCCTCACCCTGTACAATGAAGCCAGTAGGTTGATCCATATAGATCACATCCAGTTCTCCATTGAGAAACACTGTTTTAATATCCATTTGATAAAGTTCTAAATCCAAATATACGACAATAGCCAGAATTAGGCGAATTGAGGCAAACCTAACAACTGGAGAGAAGGTTTCCTCATAATCAACATCTTTTTGAGCATAACCTTTTGCCACTAGACGAGCTATGTACCTTTCAATCGAACCATCTCCCGACGCTTGACCTTCAGAACACATTTGTTTCCGATGATTTTTCACCTTGGATATAAGTCAACCAAGTCCCAGACATGGTTAGACTTCATCCTCCAACATTGCATCCATCCATTCCTTACTAGCAGATGATGAGATAGCCTCTTGATATGAGCATGGCTCATCATCATCATGTACGGCAATCATAAAAGCTTCTTCAATCTCAAAATGATGATGGAGAATGCTTATACATGTACTTCTGCGTAGCTGAGGTTCTTGAGAGCCTTGAGTTGGTGGCATCGATTCACTAAATGGTAAGTCGCTCCCACTATCCTAAGAAGTCTTGGAGTTGCTTCCTTAGCCTCAATCGATCTTATAGTAGCACTATGCCCTGCATCTTCCTCATAAAATTCAATGTCTCTCTAAATTTTGCTCTTATAAGGAAAATCCTCCTTGAGAAATTCAACATCTTGTGACTCAATTTCAATCACACTTTCATTCGATTGCTCTTCGATAAAGACATAATCCTTTGAGTGCTCAGAGTATCTTATAAAGATACACTTTCCCCTCTAGGACCTAACTTCCCATATATATATGAAGTATTGTGTATATAAGCTGCCAAACCTCAGGGTCGCAGATTATTCAAAACTGATTTTCTATCAATCCATAGCTCATATGAGGTGGAAGGTATTAATTTAGAAAGCACACGGTTTAAAATGTAGGCAGCAATCAGTAACGCATCTCCCCAATAGGAAATGAGTTAATTACTTGCACCACTATTGCTCTCACCATGTCAAGCAAGATGCGATTCCTCCTTTTAGCAACACCATTTTGCTGCGGAGTCCTTGGAATCGTCAACTGTCTAATTATTCCCTTTCCTTCACACAATTTCTTCAATTGTTCCGATAGATACTCGCAGCCTTTATCAATTCTTAAAACTTCAATTTTCCTATCTAACTGATTCTCAATCTCATTGATATATCGTCTGAAGCAGTCCAATGCTTCAGATTTGTGGGAGATACAGATAAACATGACAGAAACACATATAGTCATCAATGAAAGTAATGAAATAGAACTATCATGCCTTGCCCTCACATTCATTAGGCCATAAATGTCTAAATGGATCAATTGCGGTGGGTATTCAGCCCGAGTAGCTTTACCAAAGATTTTCAAGTTATTTTTCTGCTAGACAATGCTCACATATAGGCAAATTGACTTTAACGAGCAGGTCCAATAGACCTTCTCTAACTAATCTATTCATTTTAGCTTGGCCAATATGGCCCAATAGTATGCCATCTGATAGAATCATTATGACCATTATCCACAAAAGATAGCAAGAAAAATAAGTATCAAACTATTATTTGAATAGTCAATATTAAGAACCATAAAACCATCCATGATAATGCCACTATCATAATAAATTGTTCCGAGATGATTTCAACAGAATTATTCTCAAAACTAAAGCAAAAGCCTAACTTAAGTATAGCAAGAATAGAAAAGAGATTCTGTCGGATCTCTGGAGCATAAAGAACATCATAGGGATAAAGAGTTGCAACCTCCGCACATCACCAACTTGTACGTGCCGATACCCAACACATCAACACTGGAATGATTTCCCATATACATCTTCTTGCTTCCAGCAGGTAGCCAATGGTACTCCACAAATCCTATTCGATCCTTCGCTAAATGGTCAGTTGCTCCAGAGTCTACAATCCACACAAGGAGAGATTCAGCAACAAGCAAACTAGATGCAACAAAACAATCAGTGTGAGAGCTAAAACTAGGACATACCTTCTTCGGCTCAGTGTAGTCACGAGCGAAGTATCTAAGCTGACCACAATTGTAGCAAGACATTTTGGTCTTATCTTTCTTGCTAGCATACTTTCCTCTCTTCCTTTTGATGTTATTCCCCTTTTTAGGTGCAGATCCCGCATTTTCTTGTGCTTTGTCAACTTTCTTTCACTTAGACCTAAATCATTTGCATGGATTAGTCTCAGCAACAAAGCATTGGAAGATTTTAGCAGCCTTAAGGCGCTCTACCTCTAATTCCAAATGGCGCGCAATATCCTCGAATGTTTTCACATTCTCGTGATGCGTCATATTAATCTACATATGTTCCCATGAGTTGGGAAGGAGCGAATTACAGCCTGGATCCACTGCTCATCGTCAAAATATTGCCAGCAAATTTCAAATCGTGTATCATGTTTGACATTGTCCTCAAGTGTTGTTTCATAGTCTGGTTAGCACGCTTTTGGTAACTGTCAAAACACAAGATCAAACTATGCAATCTAGTGGTGGAAGTAGCACCAAATTTTGTTTTAAGAGCTTCCCACATATCATGTGCTGTTGCATACTGCTCAAATTTGCACAAGAGATCATTTTGCATGCTGATCAACAACGTGATACGAGCAATGCGATCTTTCTTAAGCCAATTCTGATAGACTTCCATCTCTCTACGGCCTTGAGCGCCATTAGCCTCACTGGGCTCTTCCATGATTTAGGTCAAGATCTCAACGACCTCCTGCTCATCAAGCACATATTAAATCTTACGACGCCAGATATCATAATTCTTACCATCAAATTTCTCTCCTTTATTAAGATCAGCAACTATTTGTTTAGAGGCCATTCAAACTAAAATATTGTAGCATGCAGAGAAGGGATATTTTTTTAAATTAGCATTACACACATATATGAAAAGTCGTTTACAGCAAAAACTCCAATTAAATAAAAAATTAGACCACAAGCATGTAAAGAAAAAATCACTATGCTCATAATCACATTACATAACTTGTATCCAATTATTTATATCTAATTAAGTTGCGCAAAAAGAACACAATAATTAATAAGAAACTCCCAATAAATTTAGCATGTCAATAAAATTTTACATGAAACGCACATTTTTAATTAAATATGCCATAATCTAATTATCAAAAAGAATGGACTAAAAGGCATAACAGCCTATATAATACAGACATGCAAAAAATCAAAAAATATTTTCTTAAAGAAATTGTCATGGCTCAAAACATCTTAGTGCGCGTGCGCCGTAGAAACATGCAACTGGATGAACCGCGCCATCATACACAGCCTCTTCCTTTTCCCATTCCCTCTATATATATATATTTTTTGCTCGGGTGCATGATCGGACACGCATTAACGCACAGCCTAAATAAACAAGAAATGCGAATAAAAACAAGCCAGTCATGTATCCTGTATAAAGTCACGGGATGGGAAAAGATGGTCAAACCTCAATCAACCAGCCAAAACTATAAAAACACGATCAAAAGAGGAGACGTGGTATGAAGAGACACGAAGCCCGTGACGCAACACGATCACGCGATTGATCGTCTTCTTCCTTTTCTTGAAAGCATTTGGAACAGATTTTTCGGAGTAACAGAACAATTATCTCATAACCTAAAAATACATATAACATACCATTGAAAAGCTTATCCTAAGAACTTTCCAATGGTACCAATATTCAGATCAAATAATGACCATATCTAATCAAAAAAATTCTGCCTTTTAATATACAAAATATTATTTCTCCCATCGTAAAGGATGTTAGGCAACGAGGGTATTCAAATTAAAAGAACATATATCTATAAGAACATAGATCTATAAAAACTTGGCCTAACTTAGAGTATACGAAAAAATACCATGGATCATGGAATCAATCTTTAGAGCTCTGATACCAATTTGGAGCTAATGATGCCCTCTCTTCTACACCACGATATAGCCTCCCAATATGGGGCTAATTATGCCCTCCCTTCTACATCACGACATAGCTCCCCAATCAGGGGGGAGTTTGTGTATGGATGGAAGGTGCCCTCCTTATTTTTACCACAAACTAGTATATGGAAAAGAGAAGCCACATAGTTATAGGAATGGTTCCCTACCTGATGCACCATTATTGCGGCTTGAGGCTCATGCCTTAGTATGTGAGGTATTATCTACTTTGGCCTATATGCCTCACAGTTTTGCCCTTCAAAAGGTACCTCACATGGGATGGATGGTCCCTTCTGAGAAAAAGAAGATGATCAGCCATGTGATCGCTTCATGTCATGGGCTTCATATTCCTTCATAGTAAGTCTCCTCTTTCTTACCATGTCTTTTTATGATTTTGGATGGTTGACCGAGGGTTGACCACCACCTTTTCCCATCCCATGACTTTAAACAGGATATGTGATTGGCTTGTTTTTGGTTCACATCTCGTGGGCTGCACATTAACATGTGCCGAGAAAAAAGAGAAGGAAAGGAAGAAGTTGTGGATGACGATGTGGCCCATCTAATTGCATATTTCCATGACGAATACGCATTGGGATGTTTTTGAGACATGACAATTTTTTTAAAAAATATTTTTTTAATTTTTTGCATGTCTGTATTATCTAAACTGTTATGCCTTTTGGTCAATTTCTTTTTGATAATTGGATTATGACATATTTAATTGAAAATATGTGTTTCATGTAAAATTTTATTGACATGCTAAATCTATTGAGAGTTTTTTATTAATCATTGTGTTCTTTTTGTGCAACTTAAGTAAATATAAATAATTCAATACAAGTTATGCAATGTGATTATGAGTATAACGATTTTCTTTTACATACTTGTGGTCTGACTTTTTATTTAATTGAAGCTTTTGCTATAAAAGACCTTACATATATGTGTGTGGTGCTAATTTAAAAAAATATATCCCTTCTCTGCATGCTACAATATGTCAGTTTGAAATGACCTCTAAACAAATAGTTGCTAATATTAATAAAAGAGAGAACGTGTGAATAAACCAACTTCGAGCTGGGATCGATCGTACAAAATCACGATGAATCTTTATCGGACAAGATTAGGTATGTCTTCCGCTCGCCCACATTGGTATTAGAGCCTTAAATGTTGATTCCATGATCCATGGAATTCTTTCGTGTACTTTAAATTAGACTAAGATTTTCTAGATCTATTCTCTTATAGATATATGTTCTTTTCATCTGAACACTCATGGCCTAACATCCTTTACGATGGGCGAAATAATGTTTTGTATATTGAAAAGCAATTTTTTTTAGTTAGATATAGTCATTATTTGATCTGAATATTGGTACCATTAAAAAGCTCTTCGAATAAGCTTTCCAATGGTATGTTATATGTATTTTTAAATTTATAAGATAATTGCTCTGATACTAATGTGGGGCAGCAGAAGACATACCTGATCTTGCCCAGCAAAAATTCATCACGACTGTGTATGATCGATCCTGACTCGAAGTTGGTTGATTCACACGTTCTCTCCTTTGTAGCAACTTGGCTAGATCCCCATGCTTGTGGTAGGTAGGGTTACAAATGAACCGAACCTATATTCCACCATACAAAAGCCTCTAGATCTCAAAGATAATAATGGAGGTGTGGAACCCTTTTCTCTTTATACTCTACGTGGGTTTTGTATTGTTGTCGATCAATAGTTTAATCCCAAGGATCAGTCCCTTTAAATAGAACAAACCCACCACAAGAGATAAGGATAAAAGGGTCTCATCTTATCTTATCGGTTGGTTGCTAACTTATCTTTAAGTTGTTAGCGGTAGTTTCAAATTCAAACTCATCGAATCAGGCCCGCATATAGGCACAACCGATTCGGTTCCAACGGAATGCGCAACAATCTTAGTTCTTAATAAATATCAGCAAATCAGATTTAGTGTTGTTTTCATTTTCACTATTGTAACACTTCTGTGCTCCAAACAAATTATCAGCCAGCAATTAAGGCCTCCCTATCATGGTATATGTGAACACTGAACCACAGGATTCAAATTATTAGAGCATCTATTAAGACCATACAGATTTCATGCATAACACTAGTTTTGTGGTTCTTGTCGGGTATCTATTTAGAGGTGGTAATCGGATCGGATCGGGTCATAAACGGATCGGGTCAATGTAGGTCAGATCAGAAAATCGTCAATCCAAATCCGATCTGTTTATTAAACGGATCAAAAATTTCAAACCTGAACCCGATCTGTTTATTAAACAGTAACCCGACCTGATCCATTTAACTCGTTTATTAAATATGTCAAATTAAATTAAACGGATTAAACAGATCGGGTTAAATGGGTCAGAAATAGGTTAAACGGATCTTAAATGAGTTAAGCAGGTTAAACAGATCGGATTAAATGGATCAAAAATAGGTTAAATAGGTTATCTGACTCAACCCGACTTGAATATTAAACGGATTAAACGGGTCAGATATCTAAAACCCAAATCCGACCCAATTATTAAACGGGTTAAACAAGTCGATCCATTTACGACCCAAACCCGTTTAGCCTAAACCCAAACTTGTTTATGGTAGGTCGAACATGGGTTGGGTTGGCGGGTCGGGTCATATTTTGCCAACCCTATATCTATTGCCCACTTGCAATATTTTAGTGAGACTAATGTGAGAGGATGATAATGCTAATCACAACTCTCAAGCCCTACTCCCAAACTATTTGAGGCGGACTCTAAATCCTTCTTTGCCAATCATGCCATTGAATTATATGTATTACGGGGGTACTTCCGATGCCTCGGATTTGTCCTCAGATTTGCATCTGGGATGTAGATATGAAGGCTAAAATACCCCCATACTCAACTCCTAATTGATAGCCCATGCAATTAATAGGTGGAACCCTCGTGTACCATGAGGTGACATCACTCACCCAATTTAAGAAGGCCAAAAGATCAAATACAATTTTCGAGGATATTGGCAAAAGGATATTCAAATCTCCCACTCAGTATGTTGCCAATAACGACTTCCTCACTCCACCGGAGCGAATGAGGGCTATAATACCGCAACGGCGTGATTAATGGCCCGAGATCTTCGAAGTTGCCCATTTTTTCAGCCCTCTTCTTCAAATAACTAAAGTCTCGAGGACCCAGATAAGCAGTCCCTCTCAGAGAACCCGTTGCTACTCCCTTTGTTCTTTAAAATCTGATTTGAGCATCGGAGGATCCTCGCCGAAGCGAAAACCTCCGATTTGGACTTGTTTGCAGGTCACTCCAGCACCACCATGCAAGACCCAATCGCCCATCTTCCGATCTCAATAAAAACGAGCAGCAACAGATAGAGGAAGGGTATACTTTTCACAACATGCCACCAAGAAACCACTAGGCAATCGGGGCAATATCGTCGGTGTCAGAGAAAATCATGCACCGACATCACAACAACCGACCCTCCACATGAAAGAGGGTTCAGGCCCATTTTTCGGAGAGCCAAGTGAGCATGCGATGGTGCCACGTAAGATTTCTTCATGATGTTCCAACAATGCCTCTTCTAAAAATGAGGAAGCCCGTGCCGGTAGCGAGGCCCCCGCATTGCCATCACCACCAGCACCATCACCTCCACCAACTGCAGAGACAAGCGTGGATCAGTTCAATGCGCCAGTTCGACAGGTATACGCCTGGACCATTGCGATCCATATGACATGGTGGAACAACAACACATGGTGGGAGACGCATCTTGCTCCTGCACCCACGTCAACCTCGACCTCCATGGGGCAGTGCCCGCCACCTACTTGTACCAAAGGCAGGGGAAATCAATAAAGCAAGAAAAAAGATACGAAAATTCCTCGACCCTCGAATTATTTTATTATATTTTAAAATTCTTGAGCAGGCTCAAACAGGGAAGGAGATCATGACGCTCAAATAAAAAAATGAGACCATGAAAATTTCTCAATTTTCGAATTCAAAAATTGAATTTTTGGAGGACTTCAAATAAGAAAGGATATCGCAGTATCCAAAATTACAGCAGACTGGAATCCAGCAAAAGAGAAGATTGTTGAAATCCCTCAAGTTCCCATAACTCAAGATTCTCCTGGTAAGAGATTTTTGAGTTTCCATCCAATATTTATTTCCTTTCTTGCTGTCAGGACTACAGGATCGTGAGCATTCGAACCAAAGATCACATCCAAGCCAAAGCAACAAAAGAAAAATTTTTGGAGAGGATCTCCCTCTGGTCGCATCCCGTCATCAGTGATGGCCAAAAAAAAAGAGAAGGGAGAAAGAGGAAGAGGGCCCGAAGCCTCTCCCACATGCGTACCCACCAGATTGACGGTCCCAATTCCTCCCACATGCCAGCGCCATCGAGCCCGACCAGGTCGGCGATCTTAGGCCTCTTCGGCCCGTGCTAAGGCCGGCACCGACGGCCTTACAACTCCCCCACGCGTGCTCCGCCTCCGTCGAGCAATGTCGGAGCCTTCATGTGCGGCCGTGGTCTCCAGATCCGTGGCCCTAAGGTCTTCTCCACGTGCGCCCACGTTTCAACGATGCCGAGCTCGTCAGATCCGAGCTCCCTGCTCGTGCCTCCCTTCTGTTGGTGCTAAGGAAGCTCTCCCGCGAACAACATCCGACATCACCCTTTGATTGAGCTCCCAGAGTTCACCCTCCGAACTCCCTCCGTAGGTGCTGACCCCTTAAATCCGAGATTTTGAGGCCGCCCATTTCGAGCATCACCTCCAACGTTGACCTCGCTTAGGTCTGACATCACCCCTTTCGCACCTCGATGCCAAGTTTGCCTAGATCTTGGGCTCCGAGGTCGCCCTGCCTGTGCCTCACCTCCATTGGCATCGGACTCGCCTGCTTACAGCTCCAAGCTCCTTCCATACCTTGCCTCTGATGATGCCAACCTCACCCAGACCCGAGATTCCAAGGTTGCTCCCTCCCTCCTCCGATGGCACCGAGGGGTCACTTGTAGGTGGATCCAAGGTACCCCTTCTTAAATCCGCAGTCTCCTTCCTCGCCTCCAACGACCATAAGTGAATCACCGCCGACCTTGCCTCATCAATATCGAGCTCACCTGGACTGAGGTACTTCCTGCACGCACCAGGCCTCCGTCAGTGCTGAAGCCTCCCCAGCTCTCGACAATCTCTCCGAGCTCCCAACGGCACTGAACTGAGGTCCCGATCCCAACAGGGTCGCCGATAGAACGACCTTGGTCCCACTTTGCCAAGGTCACATGTGGATGGATCCGAGGCCTCCACAAGAGCAAAAACCCGTTTAGATCAAAAATAAGTCGCATGGGGCAACAGGTCTTTCTCTCAAGCCCCCATTCCTATTTCCTTCTTGCAGGATTGCGGAGCCCCTGAGCGGCATGTCCAAGCCGAAGTGAAAATTTGGTTAACGCAAAGATCGAGGCCGATCTGAGGCTTAGATGGTGGCAAATCCGAAGTTATCTATGCGCGGCGCTCTCCATTCGCGCGCCTTGCCTCCAACGGCACTAAATTACCCACAACCGAGGTCCGGCCTATGACAGTGCCATGGCTACCCATAAGTGGCCCCAAGATACGTTAAGTTCATTTATTGTGGCCCAGGTGGACAACTTGCAGGAGAAAATGGTGGGGCACATGCTGGACGTGGACCCACAACATTCTAAGTCCAAAATAAGCACAAGAGTGCATGGAAATGGCAAAACATGGCTAATCCAAAGCCAAATCCAGATCAAATGAATCCAATGTCCAGATCAAGGCCGATTCAACCCATCCAAGCTGAATCATGCAGATCCGAGGTAAAATCTATAGATCCGAACTGAAATCATGCAGATCCAAGGTAAAATCTACAGATCTAAGCTGAAATCATGCCGATCCAAAGTAAAATCTGCAGATTCGAGGTGAGATCATGCAGATCCGAGGTGAAGTCCAATCTAAGCAGAAGAGAAATTAAGGCCGATCAGAGCCCAAAATCAAGATAATCCGAAGCAAAAAGTAAGCCCAAACTTAGGCAAATAAAAGCTAAGCAAAATTAAAGGACTCTCAAATGAAATCTCTCATTATAAAAGGCTCTCAAATCCCCATCCATTATTTGTTCTCTTCTTTTCTTACAGGGCCACAGGTCCCTAAGCCAAAATTGAACCCAAGCAAGGGTCAGACGATGCTGAGAGCTAACTGATGAGGACCCCCAAGCTTGTTGATCTCCATCCGGGCTGATGCTTACCCGTCGATTTTCATCCAAATCCAAACATCGCCAGTCGATCTCCATTCGAGTTGATCCTTATCCATCGATTTCATCCGGATCCAAACATCGCCCATCGATCTCCATCCGAGCTGATCCTTACCCATCAATTTTCATCCGGATCCAGACATCGCCCGTCGATCTCCATCCGAGCTGATCCTTACTCGTCGATTTTCATTCGGATCCAAACATCGCCCGTCGATCTCCATCCGTGCTGATCCTTACCCATCGATTTTCATCCGGATCCAACATCGCTCGTCGATCTCCATCTAGACTGATCCTAATGCATCGATTTTCATCCAGATCCAAACATCGCTCGTCAATCTCCATCCAGGCTGATCCTTACCCGTCAATTTTCATCCGGATCCAAACATCGCCCGTCGATCTCCATCCGGGCTGATCCTTACCCATTGATTTTCATCCGAGTCCAAACATCGCCGTCAATCTCCATCCGAGCTGATCTTACCCATCGATTTTCATCCGAATCCAAACATCGCCCGTCGATCTCCATCCGAGCTAATCCTTACCTATCGATTTTCATCTGAATCCAAATATCGCCCATTGATTTCCATCCGAGCTGATCCTTACCGTCGATTTTTATTCAGATCCAAACATCACCCGTCGATCTCTGTCCGATCTGACCCTTACACGTCGATCTTCATCCGAGCCAATCCCTATCCGTTAATCTTCAATCTCGGAATGAAGAAGGGCTAACCAAAAGGACCCTCAGTTCACAATAATCAACCTTTGATCGGCCTAGAAGAAGCCTTCAATCGGCTTTGACGTAAATGGTCTTTGATCGGTCTATCATTGAAGATGAGCAAAGCAAAGATGCCGCTCGCATGGAGATGAGAGAGAAAAGATGCCGCTCATCAGCACTCTCAAATAATTGCCTTCGATCGACTTTTATTCAACGGCCTTCAATCGGTCCTGGCTCAAAACGGCCTATGATCGACCTAAACTCAAAAGACCTTAGATCGGCTCAAAATTCAAATTTTCTTCAACTGCTTTCACCGCCCACATTAAATGGGGAATAGATGCCTTAATAGGATGTATGGATGGACATCCTTAAGTGCGAGGCATCATATCAATAAATACTCCCTTCGTTTGATTCTCAAACTCGGGAGTAGGGGATAGTGTTATGGGGATACTTTCGATGCCTCGGATTTGTCCTCAAATTTGTATCCAGAATGTAAATAAGAAGGATAAAATCCCCCCATACTCTCAGCTCTGATTGATTGATAGTCCATGCAATTAATAAGTAAGACCCTCATGTACCATGAGGTGACATCACTCATTTAATTTAAGAAGGTCAAAAGGTCAAGCACAATCTTCAAAGATATTCAATGAGGACAAAAAGGATATTCAAATCTCCCACTCAGTATGTTGCCAGTAACGGCCTTCTCACTCCACAAGAGCGAATGAGGGCTATAATATCGCAACGGCGTGATTAATGGCCCAAGATCTTTGGAGTTACCCGTTTTCTCAGCTCTCTTCTTCAAATAACTAAAGCCTCGAGGACCCAGATAAGCAGTCCCTCTCAGAGAATCCGTTGCTGCTCCCTTTGTTCTCTGAAATCTGACTTGAGCATCGCAGGATCCTCGTCGGAGCGAAAGTCTCTGATTTGGACTTGTTTGCAGGTCACTCCAGCACCACCACGTAAGGCCCAGTTGCCCATCTTCCGACCTCAACAAAAATGAATAGCAACAATAAATTTTGCCCTCTCCTCTTTGTTGACCTTTTGAGACAACTTTAAGCATGTTTGCTTCATGGGACGTCCTCAAATCTCTAGTGCGCTCACACATTATCATCTAAATCAATTCTCTTGAGTGGATAAACACAATGATATAATTGGTAAAAAGAGGTCGAGGAGTTGGACATGTCCCCTTCATTGTATTTTACAAAAGAACCATCTTTGTGATTTTTGAAAATTTCATGGCTAGTCTGCAAACTTTATGTTTGTCCTGCAATATGGCATATTGATAAGATACAAGGATCAAAATCTTTACATCATATTATCTATCATTAAAACAGTTAGTTTTTGGAGTTAATCAAGGAATATACCTTCTCTATTGAAAGAATGCATGGAATAGAAAAGGAAAATGCAGATAAGGAACATGATATTCATAATAAACCATCAGTTGGTAGAACACCACTGAGTGGCAACTTCTAACTAGCCCACAGCATGCAAGAACTTCAAGTGTTACCTTTTGGCAACAAATAAGTGAACCAAATGTGAAACCCAAGTCATGAGAGTTAACATGTCTTGCACTCTCTTCTTGGGAACACACGTCAAAAAATGCAAATCAAGTACAAAGAGAATGTTAAAGATTTAATAATCCCATGACAATTAGGCATTGCAGATAGAAATATAATAAACACAAGCAATAGTAGTTTATCCATACCCCAATGTTGCAATAATCCCATAATTTGTGAACTCCATTGTCCACCACCTGCAGCAAACAAACCAATTTACTAATCAGGCACACATAATAACCAGCTTATCATTTGAAATATGAGTATTGTACGTCTAATCTAGGTAAATCATCTAAAACATGGTCCTACATGCAAAATGACTGGTTCTTTGATCAACTGAGAAACAAATGGAAAAGAAAACTATAGGACACTTTTACATATCAAACCACAGACATGACATCTTTCAATCCCTATCTAATATGGCCCATCTGACCATTCTTAATCTATAAAGGGAACAAGAGCAAGCTTGATGCAAGGTTTTAGATACCCATAAGCCCACCATCCTGAGTGGCAGGATGGGGCACCATTCTAAGCATCAATATGGAACAAGTCAGGAAATACACTGGGATGCAATGAGACATCTGCCATCCAAGTGTTAGTCGTGGGACGTCCTGTTCCATGGAAGAACCAGGACACCCTGTCCCATTGTGTTTAGAACATTGACTTTAAGATATAGATATGATTTATTCTTTGAATAAACTAAATATCTTTTATCATAAATAATGAAAGTGAATACTAGGTTCAGGAACTTGCCAACTCCTCTGCTCCATACTGCATCAAAATTTCTCAACATTATAAAGTTGATAAATACAAAATGTGCAATTACATATAAGATCTTA
This sequence comes from Elaeis oleifera, assembly GCA_000441515.1. Lineage (NCBI taxonomy): Eukaryota > Viridiplantae > Streptophyta > Magnoliopsida > Arecales > Arecaceae > Elaeis > Elaeis oleifera. The sequence continues at coordinate 303,133 of KE505274.1, forward strand.
TTTCAAGCAAAACATGGTTCAATTAAAGTAAAATATGAGAAAATAAAATAATCAAAAAAGGCACAGGCAACAATCAAATTCTTGAGTGGTAAGAAGATGGACACAATTGCAACTTCTCGACTTAATTGCAGTAATTTCTAAATCATTTTCGTGCCCGATTTTTTAACATATATGATCTTATTTTGAGCTACACAGACAGCAAAACTTATTTCAAAAATGGCTAATCCACGCAAGGTTACTTTACATTTAGTATATCATCGTATATAAGATGCTACTTTTATGCTACACAGACACTAGTAAATGTTCAAACATGAATCCGGACACAGATCTTCTATTCTTTTCCTGAGATCGATTCAAATGAAATCCTTGATAAATGAACTCAACCGTAGGTTCTCAGTCGAATCGGAGCAATTGATGAAAACAACTCCAGACCCAATCCAAACGAGAAAACCCTAACGAAACTCAAAGAGACAATAATAGATATAGATGTACTCGCACGAATATGAATCCTAATGAATCGATGAGGCGAGGAGGAGCATATCGGCAAGGGCCCTACCGTTCTCCGAAGAAGGCACCGGCGACGACGAAGGTGACGTAGACAGAGTTCCGACGCATCAGGACGCGGTAGAGCCCATCCCAGATACCCATTGAGCCGATCGCTTCTCTCACGCTCGTTCTCTCTCTCCGCTTCCTGCGAAGTCCTTCTCGAGGTGTGGCGGCTGGCTCCCCACAAGCAGTCGGCCTCCGTCCAAAAATATGCGAATACTTGAATCCGTCCCCAGTACTTGTCACGTGTGATGCACGTGATCGTTCATTGAACCAGCATGCTTACGGACGATTAAAATAGTGGCAGATTAGGTGCGTATACTTCTAACTTAATCCTACATATTTATTTTCATTCCATTTATTGGTCACCAGTTAGAAGGTACGAGAGTGAACAAAATTGCTGATGTGAAGAAAATCATACTTCAAAAATAAGCTCAAAATGGTTTTAATATTATTACTGGCCACTGAGTATAATTTATCACATTCATAACAAAGAAAATAATTTAAATAACTTGAAAGATTATAATATTTTAAAATTACGTAAGTTTATGTTGGTGTTTTTTTATTTTTTTGCCAACCTGGGGCTTGCAATTGTTTAAACATGTCACCAATGTCCAAAAACCAGAGAATGGTACAAATGATGGTTAGTTTTATCGTCTCGAGCCTTAAGGACTTTTACTAAGATGCTGCTATCTGAAAGAAGAGGTTAGCTAGGGACATATATCTAAACTAAAGATAAACTAAGATCAGAATAAAATAAATGAAGAGATAAAGCAAATAAATTGATAAGTATTTCATTAGTCAAGGATCCTTTCATAGAGTTACATCCTAATACTTGTATAATAGATTTTAATGATCAGGCAACTGCTTATTTCTCTCGCTGAAACCTATCTCTATCTTAACTCCCACTTTCCTCTAGTAGTTTCAACACTCAATTTTAATCATTCTCCACTTTCCACATTCTAATACTTGTCTATATCCTTTGTGCTGGAATTCTTTTGCTAGGAAGTTCAATCTCTACAAGTCACCGTACCCAATTGGCCACAAGCTCAATTTTGTTATTTGGACAAGTCCTCTTTGCTCGACCTATGCCCTTGATTCGCATCTCTAATGATCATTCTACTTGACTTGGCCGGCATCCTTTCCGCTTAGTTCATCAGATGCCATGCAGTAGTTTAATTATTTTGAATCATTTTTAGTTTGTTTGGCTTGCTCACATAGCGTAGCTCAGGCAAGTCCATAATCAAAGTTCCAGCATTTTGGTTCCTACTGAAATGGATCAGCAAGAGAAGAAATGACAGCAAAAATAAAATAGAAGAGGAAAAAGTAAGATTTGTGGTTAGGTGGCTTTAGATTTTCTCCTAATAGAAATTTCATGGGTGGATCCAATGATTTTTCAAAGAGTTTTGGATGATATTTAAAACTACCTACCATAACCACTTCGTACATAATCAGGAATGTAATGTTAAAATATCAAACATTACTACTCCATATCTCTCATATTCTACTCTCTTATCTCCCACAAAGTCTCGAGTCACAAATATTCTTTCGCATTTAGTGCAACCATTTAACAATATATTTGACCATGTCAAACCCTACAAAGCTAAGATGACCAATAAATACTTTTGATTTTATGTAGTGCCTTAAATAATGAAAGCTTTGTAAAATTAAGGAAGAAGAATAAAAAATACATCTTGCAAAGGTTATTTGATCATTGCATTCAGGGTTATTTGGCCACTTAATCCAACATCTCCTACTTGGTTAATTAGGCCAACATTATTATTCTCTAACATCCATTGACGGAACATATCTTTTAAATATTTTAAAAATGACTGCTTTGGTTAATAAATCTGCTACCTATTATTCTTTTGAAGATACATACCTCACTATAAGTTTATTTTTTAAATTATATCAAAAATATAATAATATTGATAATCTATATGCTTTATTTTTGAACCAAACTCATCATTTTTTATGTTACATATTATTGCTTGATGATCACACATAATTTCTATAGATTCATTGGTTATTTGTTCAATATTTAAATTAGCCAAAAAACCTTTTGTCCAAATGGCCTCAGATATCGTATTACTGCAAGTTTACAAACAATATATTCAGTTTTCATGATGCTTTTAGCCACATGAGTTTATTTTTATGACACCAAGAAATAGCTTCTCTACTTAGGAGGAAAATATAACCTAAGGTGCACTTGTCATCATCTGTATCACTAAGAAAATCAATATCAAAGTATCCAATAATTTTAAATCTTTGCTACTAATATTGTAGATCAACTTATAATTTTTTATTACTTTAATATATTTGAAAATTCTTTTAATAATTGACCAATGTGCCTCAAACTTACAGTAAAACTAAGATTAGAATTAATACAAAACATGCCATACATAATACTACCGACAGCTTGAGCATATGGTTTATGTTGTTTTTAATTTTTCGTCTTCATTTATATGGACATAGTTTCTTAGACAATTTTGTTTGTTTATAAATGGGAGTATCCATTACATTTGAACTATCCATATGAAATTTTAAAATTCTATCAAGATATTGTTTTGGAGATAACGAAGAGTCCATAATTTTTATCTCTAATAATTTAAATTTCCAATATATAGGATGACTTGCCTAAATCTTTCATCTCAAATTGAGATTTCATAAAATCTTTAATTTTACTTATAGATATAACATCATTTTTAGCAATTAAAATACCATCAATCTATATACGTAAAAGTATAAAATCTCTCCCACTATTCTAGTGAAATGCACAATGATCATAATCATTAACTCTAAAATCAAATTTCATAACAGCATTATGATAAGTGTAATACCATTATCTTGAAGATTATTTTAGGCCATATAATGATTTTTTAAGTTATAAACCTTGTTATCTTGATCTTCAATTTTTAACCATTTTGTTAACATATAAAATTTCTTCTTTTAATTCTCCATTTAAAAAGGTAGTTTTTACATCCATTTAAAATAATTCCAAATCAAATGCAGTCACAATTAACATCAAAATTCTAATGAAAATAAATTTAGCAACTGGTGAATGAATTTTTTTATTTCAATACTAGATTTTTGTGCAAAATCTTTTGCTGCTAATCATACTTTACATTTATCAATGGATCCATCAGATCTATATTTTCTTTTGAGAATCTATTTATAACCTATTGCCTTTCTATTATTAGACAGATCTACTAATTTTTGTACATTATTTTTTTGTTATGGAATCCAATTCTTTTTTGATTGCTTCTATCCATTTTGTTGAATCAAGAGATGATAAAGCTTTATCTACAGTTAATTGATCTTCAATATCTTTTTCAATAAAGAAAGCAAAATATTATTCAATTTAGAAGATGAATTTCTTCTTTTTGAATTTCACTAAGTGTATCATAAAGATTTTCATTTGGTTAAGCCAATGTTCCAACATTTGAAGTTTTATCATTGTCATTATGTAACTTTTCATTTTCTTTAATAATTTCAAATATTTTATACTAATTTATTGGCATTTCTAGTGTTAATTATTTTTAAAAATATGGCATTTCTAGTTTCAGTAATACTCATAGATCCATCACTATGGTGAATGATAAATCTATAACCTTCTGAATTTTTAAGATATCCGATAATTAAAGTAGCTTCAATAATTTTACTATCTAACTTACTTCTTATACGTGATTGAATTAAAATATGGGTAGAAAAATCCCAAAATCTCAAATTGTTTAAGTTAGGTTTCTTTTAGTCCATAATTCATATGGAATTCTATCATGTATTTTAGTCGGAACTAAGTTGAACAAATATTATTTAGTAACAATAGCTTTACCCTAAAATTATGAACTAAGAGAAGAATGGCTGAACAATACCTCACCATATCAAGCAAGGTTCTATTTTGCCTTTTGGTGACACCATTTTATTGTGAAGTATAGTTTATAGTATATTGATATATGATACTATTTTTAAAAATCATCAATAAATCTAATATGTCTTCTACTCTATGATCTGATCATAGAATTTTAATATTTCTACTTAATTGATTTTCAACTTCCTTTTATATGCTCGGAATTTATCAAAAACTTTTGATCTTTTGTGCATTAAATATAAATTGCCATAATGAGAAAATTATCGATGGATGTAATAAAATATTTCATGCCTCTATGAGTTTTAACATTCAAAGGACCATATATATCAGAATGAATAATAGCTAAAGACTTATAGATCTTTGTCCTTTGAGAAATGAAAGTTTGGTCATTTTATCAAAAATGCATGGTTAACAAGTACCAAAATCTATGTTTGTGTTAGGAATTAATTCTATATTTATCATTCTTTCATTTAATTTTGGTTAATGTCTCTTAATCTCATATGCCAATCTAAGGATCATCAATATATGAATAAGCATCAATGTAAGAAGAATCAACAAAATCATTGATAAAAGTAGAAGGACCAACTAGTGCACTTTTGTTATTAGAATGAGAAATATTGAGGTGATACAACCCATCAATTTGGTTTCTCCATACAAGAGTTCTACCATGCTTTCTAATAAAAACCTTTCTAGAATGAAACACATCTCAAATCCCTTTTCACCCATAAGAGGAACTGAAACGAGGCTGCATCTCATGGTGGTACAAAAGCTATATCAATCAGATTGAGGTTTCTCTCTTCAGGTATTATGATCTTCACATTTTCAACATCTAAAATATTAGTAAGTGTTATTTTCCATGTACACATCATGATCACTAAATTTTCCCCTTTCATCTTAACAAAATATGTCCTCATCTGTGCGACATAATGAGATGGTGCACAATCTATCTATCAAATAGCATCATCAATGTCATCCAGAAGTGATTCTAATACCACACAAATTATATCTTTAAATTTTAAATTTTTATTATTATTTATCTTTTTAGGATAATTTGTTTGAAAGGGACAAATTTTTCATAATTAAAGCATTTCCTTTCTTATTTTGTTATTATTTTTAAAATTAGTTTTTCTCCTAAATTTTTTGGAAAAAATTCCTTCTCATTCCTAAGAGGCTTAATTTTTGATGGTGCACTACCAAAAGCAACTGTCATAAAAGATTTAGATGTGATTTTCTTAACCCTTCTTTCAGCTACAATTCTAGTAATGTTGGCAAATTTCTCATTGTAAGTGGTTAAGCTGAATAATTAAGAGAAATTATGGAATCTAAAACTATTTTTGAAGCTAAAAAGGATACTAATTGGATTATAGCTATGTAAGGAAACTAAATTAATTTGAAAGAAATAATATTTGAAATTTAGTTGAAAGACCTAAAACTATGATATTATTGGTACAAAATAGTTTTTTCGAAATAAAACTTGATGAGCAAGATAATGTAATTAGAAATATGGCTAGATTGATTTCACAAGATTATAATAAAAAAATAATTAATTTTAATAAAATTTTGCACTAGTTACTATACTTGATGCTATTAGATTACTCTTGGCTTTTGCATATTTTATAGATTTTAAGCTTTTTCAAATGAATGTAAAAACTGCATTCTTAAATAGATACATTGTGGAGGAAGTTTATATAAACAATCTCTAAATTTTGAAAGTCATGAATTTTTAATCATTTTTCAAATTAAACAAAACTTTATATGGTTTGAAATATGCTCCATAAGCATGGTATGATCGCTTAAGTAAATTTTTGCTTGAAAATAATTTTTAAAAAAATATTGATATAACTTTTTTATGAAAAAATAAATAATATTTTAATTATTTAAATTTATATTAATGACATAATATTTAGTGCTACTAATGAGCTTCTATATGAAGAATTTATAAAGCTAATACAAGATACGTTCAAGATGAGCATTGTTGGTGCAAAAATCCGTTGGCGTCGGAGATGCTGGAGTCGAGGGTGCCGCGGTCGCCGTCGGGACCTGCAAAAGGAAGTCTAAACTGGAGTTGGGGTTGCTCCGGCAAGATCCTCCGACGCTCAAGTCAGTTCTCTGCCTCAACAAGAATGGAGAGCTCGAACGAAATTTTAGCAGAGTTTTGAGATAGAGACGAGAGCTTAGAGAATAACGTATCTGGGAGCCTTATTTATAGGCAGAGAGTGCAACAGACTTGATAGTGACGCCTGTAACCGCCTGGTAGTGGGCCGTTCAGGAGTTTGTTACGGAGGGTAGTGGAGTAGGGATGCGGACATCGTTATGTCTTGCCACGTGGGCTGGTTGTGGAGAGTAGAATGATGTCCGTTGTCGTGACTTGCCAGAGCATGATGGAGCCGCGTGGGGTCCATTACAGGAAGTGGAGCGGTGTTGTGGCCGTTATGGTGGCCTGTCAATGAGTCCGAGCTCGTCAGGCGAAGCTCGATAGAAGTGTTTGGAGGAGCGACGTGACTCTCAGTCTGAGGGAAGCTCGGATATTTTCGAGGTTGTTGACAAATCCGCTGTCGACGGGCGTCTTAGGCGTTGGCGCTACGTAGGCTGAAGTCGTTTTGTCGTGGAAGCTCGGTTGGAGATTTCTCGTTGGTGAAGCTCGGCTGGAATTGAATTGATGTGGGAGCTCATTTGAAGGCCGTCTGTTGGGAAGATCTGTGCAGAATATCGCTGAAGTCCGGATGGAATTACTGAAGGCCGGTTGACACTGTTGGAGATCGGTTGGCACTGTTGGAGGTCGACGGTTGGAGAGGTGTGGGGGACGCTGCAGATGGTTGGTAGTTGGGAGAGTTCAGCTGCTGGAGCTCGTCTGTTGCAGGAGCCTGTCCGACTGTGAGGGGGGTTCATCAATTACAGAAGTCCGGTTGGTGCTCGTTTTCGTAGAAGCCCAGACAGGAACAGCTTGTTGAGGAAGCTCGGCTGGAATCCTCCTGTGACAGAAGTTCGGGAGATATTTGTTTATGGTTAGAGGTTCGGATGGAGTTTATATGAGGTAAACCACATGTAGTTGGAGCCCGAAGTGGATCGTCCGTGTTAGAGGTTCGGCATGATCCGCTCCTGGCGGGAGCTCGGAGTTAACTGCTCCTTGAGGGAGTTTGAACGATGTTTGCCTGCGATTGGAGTCTGGAGAAGGAGTCCGGCTTCCGTAGGAGTTTGGACTAAATCTTCCTGCAATAGAGGTTAGAAGAAGTCCGGCTCCTGTAGGAGCCCGGATGAAGTAAACCGGCACTAGTAGGAGTCCGGATGAGGTAAATCGGCTCTCGTAGGAGTTCGGGCTGGGTCCTCCTGCACTAAAGGTTAAGAGAAGAGGTTCGGCTCCCGTAGGAGTCCGGGTAAAGTATACCTGCAGCGAGAATTGGAGAAGAAGTCCGGCTCCCGTAGGAGTCCGGGTCTTTCGCAATAGAGACTTGAGGCGGTGGTCCGGCTCCCGTAGGAGTCCGGGTGAATCTGCTTGCTCCCGTAGGAGTCTGA
>KE505274.1:370964-384118 GCA_000441515.1 Elaeis oleifera
AAAGGTTCTTGATTCTTCAAGAATCAAGAAGAAAGATCAAAAGGGTTCACGAATTGATCCCTATCTAGGCTGGGTTCAAGCCTATTCAGGCTTTCGATTCAAGCAAGCAGATCCAAGAGAAATAATTGAGTCCCTATGGATATCCATCGAGGCAAAAATTTATGCTGTTGATTTAGAGCCTGATCAATCCCAGATCCAGAGATTGAATTGGATTCAACCCCAGTTGCAGATTTGAGGCAAAGAAAAGCGATTCAGGTATATGAATTGATTACAGGCTTTCTTCATTCATCTTAAAATCAATTTATGTTAATTTCAGTATATGAACTAGATCCATAAGTGCTTTTATATGATGAATGCATGCTTAGATTAAAATATTTTAATATAATTTTTTACTATATTTTAGATTAAAAAATTTTGAAACCCATATGCACTGGTACCTGTACAAAATCCAACACCGACGACCTTTGGGGAGCCGAGTGCCTCACAACCAGAGGAAATAGCAGACCAGCAATAGCTTGCCACCTTGATATAGCAAGTTAGAGCACTGATGGAGGCTGTCCACAGTCTCTAGCAGGCTGCAGAGCACTAGCAACAGTAGCAATGGTGGATAGAGGATTCGGTGCCGCGGGATGTGCCCTCCAGGCAGAGTCCTCGACCCCATTCTCCATCCTGCCACTCATCTCGATGCTCCCATAGGATGGCTTCTCAACCTGTATGGTGGTCACCACCACCTGACTCTCGACGCACTCTACATGCCACTTCTGATGATCGTCGGTCCCCTTCTCCTTGACGAGCTTCTCATTAGGGGAAAAGCCACGGTCTCTGTCAAGATTTTCTTCCGGAGAAGGTTCTACCCCTGGATATTTCAAGCGCCTCGATGAATCTTAGCGGTGGCTGGATGAATATGACTTCAAGCTGATGGAGTTTGATCATCACTTGAATCGACTCCAAGCAAACAATGAGATCCTATCGGTAAGCTCGGTGTCAGCTTCCATCTGCCCTTCTCTTGATAGATTCTCGACGTACCGATTTTAGGTTGGTTCAAGATGCTATAGGTAGAACCGTATGATGGCACCATCAATCTGCTCAACCACCTTGAAAGCTATAAAGCTCTCATGCTTCTTCAGGAGGCATCTGATGCCCTCCTCTGCATTGCCTTTCCGACCACTCTCAGGAAATCACTTGAATGTGGTATTCCAGACTTCAATCGGAGGTATCCACTCATTAGACCAGATCGAACAGCTCTTCTTGGTGCATTTTGATACCAATCGAAAGGTACCACGGATATCTGATAGTCTTTTCTCTATTAGGCAGCAAGATGGAGAGTCTCTATGAGACTTTGTGGCGTGCTTCAATGCTGCCACCCAAAGGTTCGGGACCTCAACGAGTTGACGGCCATTGCGGCCATGAAGTGGAGACTATGCAACTCCAAGTTTACCTACTCCATAGACAAAATGCTTCCTCGAATATTTACCAAAGTCCTCGAGCATGCATAAAAGTACATCCGAGCCGAGGAGGGCAAGAAGGACCGACGTCGATCTGAGGGCAAGGACCCGAAGAAAAAGATCAAGAAAAAAATAACCTCTGTGGGACTCAGTCGAGCCCGTGCTGAGAGGGAGGTCCCACCTTTCCGGCCAAGCCCTAGGTCAAAGAACTTTGGCCCCAGGTATGATTCCTACACCTCTCTAAGTACTCCTCGTACACAGATCTTCATGGAGATAGAGGGGGAGGACTATCTTCGACGACCCCAACTGATGAAAATAAGAGTAGCATTCTGTAATTGGAGGCGCTATTGTCAGTTCCATCGTGACTGCAGCCACGACACCAAGAGGTGCATTGAGCTAAAGAATGAGATTGAGGACCTGATACGGTGGAGATATCTTGGGAAGTATGTGCGAGACCGACCTACGCAGTTGTTAGGTGACTCTCAGCCTCAGTCGCACCCCGATAAGAAAGTTCACACTCAACTTACGGTGGGCATGATCAACATGATCTCGGTGGGACCAAGACCTCTGAGAGCCGATGACTTAGAAAGCTCCCCCAAACATCAGTGATTAAACGATGACATCGTCTACTTCGAGGAAGATCTGCAAGGAGTCCAAACTCCTCATAATGATGCTATTGTTGTATCAATGATAATAGTTAATTATGATGTAAAATGATGTCTTATTGATAATGGAAGCTCAGCCGACATAATTTTCTACGATTATTTTCTCGAATGTGATTTTCTATTGATCGACTTAAACCAGTCAATGCTCTTTTAATTGGGTTCACTAGTGACTCGATCAAGGTAGAAGGAGAGATAAAACTTCCTATTACTGTCGAGCAACCATCTCAACAATTGATCGTGCAGCTCAATTTTTTTATAATCCAGGTTCCTTCTGCTTATAATATTATCTTGGGGCAACCCGAGCTCAATGCGCTCCAAGCAATTGTCTCAACGTATCACTTGCTCGTGCTCTTTCCGATGAGAAAAGAAATCGATGAGGTGAGAGGAGATCAGTAGCTGGCCCAACAATGCTACTTAACCATAGTCAAAAGAAAGAAGCCAGCTGAAGCTCTTTCCATCGATGATGGACTGGATCAAAGAAAGAAAGAAAGCTAAGAAGAACCCGCAGAGCGACTCACCTCAATGCTCCTCAACAAGGAGGCCCGACCAGAACTGTTCAGGTCAGATCTTCCTTGAGCAACGAACTAAGGAAGGAGCTGATCAACTTTTTGAGGAAGAACACAGATATCTTTAACTGGTCTACCTCAGACATGCCGGACATTCCATCTAATGTGATTATCCACCGACTAAATGTTGATGCAAAGCATAAATCGGTGAGATAAAGAAAGAAGTTTCACTCTCGAGTGACAGAAGGCCTTCGATGAGGAGGTCAACAGATTGCTAGCAGCCAACTTCATTTGTGAGGTGACCTATCCAGATTGGCTCGTGAATATTGTGATGGTCAAGAAAGCTAATGGCAAGTGACGGATATGCATTGACTATACCGATCTAAATAAAATTTGTCTGAAGGATAGCTTTCCACTGCCCCTGATTAATTAATTGATCAATGCCATATCGGGCTATCAGCTGCTTAGCTTCATGGATGCTTTCTCTAATCACAATCAGATCCAGATGGCATCGGAGGATGAGGAGAAGATGGGATTCATCACCAATAAAGGCTTGTACTACTACAAAGTCATGCTTTTGGTCTCAAAATGCTGGGGCTACATATTAGAGGCTGGTCAACAAAATCTTCAAGAATCAGATCGATCGTAACATGGAGATCTACATCGATGATATGTTCATGAAAAGCAAGGAAGCTGCTCTCCATATCAACAACCTGGTGGAAGCTTTCAATGCTCTGAGGAGACATCGGATGAAACTGAACTCGACTAAGTGTGTCTTTGGCGTCACCTTAAAAAAATTTTTGGTTTCATGGTGATGAAGTGAGGTATCGAGGCTAACCCTGAGAAGATCAAGATGATTCTCGATATGAAGCCCCGACCTCTCGACGGGATATTTAGAAGCTGGCGAGATGTATGGCATCTTTGAGCCGGTTCATCTCCAAGTCTGCAGAACGGTGCCTCTCCTTCTTCAAAACCATCAAGCAAATGGAATTCACTTGGATGGAAGAATGTCAGAAGGCTTTCGACGATCTGAGATGGTACCTGAGTTTGCCTCCACTCCTGACAAAACTAATATCGATGATGAATTACTCATGTATTTGGCTGTGACTCCTGAAGCCATGAGCTCGGTACTTATCTGAGAAGAAACAAGATGTAGAAATCGATCTACTATATAAGTCGGGTGCTGTGTGGGGCAAAAGTCAGGTATCCCCAAATTGAAAAGGTGGTCTTTACGATCATTATGATGACTCGATGACTGCGACCTTATTTTCAAGCCTACTTAGTAAAGATCCTGAACGACCTCCCTCTAAGGACTTTACTTTAATGACCTGACACCTTAGGAAGGATGGCCAAGTGGGCAGTCGAACTCAGTGAGTTCAATCTCTCTTATGTTCCACGATCCTCGATGAAGAATCAGATACACACAGACTTTGTTGTCGAGTGCACTCTGACCAACGACAGCCAAGTCGAGGACCATCCTCGAGGAGAAACTTCAGAGTCTGTATGGATTCTACATATAGATGGAGCCTCAAACACCCAAGGTTGCGGTGCAGATCTCATTTTGACCAATATTGATGGGTGGTAACTGAGTACGCCCTTCGATTTGGCTTCAAAGCTTCTAACAATCAAGCTAAATATGAAGCTCTAATAGTCGGACTGAAGATCGCTAAAGATCTCAATATGAAATGCCTAAGGGTGTTTACCGACTTGCAGCTGGTCGTCGAATAATCTCGAAGAGAATATGAGACCCAAGATCTGATTCTCTCCAAGTATCTATAGAAACTCAAATCTCTACAAATGAATTTTGATTACTTCGAGGTCTACCATATTCCCCACTCGAAGAATACTCGAGCTGATTTTCTATCTCGACTCACCACATCTGGCTATAGTGAGTTGGAGAGGATCTTAATCAAGCATCTCGAAACTCCAAGTATTGACTCAGGAGGAATTCATCATATTCAAGTCAGTCATGAATTGAGTTGGATCGATCCATTGATTGAGTTTCTGATCAATGAAACCTTGTCAGCTGAGACACACCGAATGAGGAGATTGATGGTCCAATATGTGATCATCGATGACTAACTTTACTGGAGATCGGCATCTTTGCCCTAGCTCAAGTGCCTCCAGCCCTCCGAAGTCGATTACACTCTCTAGAAGGTGCACGAGGACACTTGTGGCAACCACTTGGGAGGCATATCGCTGTCCTATAAGATACTGCAGTAAGGATATTATTGACCAACCATGCAGAAGGATGCTGCCGACCTAGTGCAGAAGTGCGATCAATATCAGAGGTTTGCCAATGTCCTAAGACTTCTGTCAAGTTAACTCATGACCATCTTGGCACCATGGTCATTCGATCTTGGGAGAGTCGAAATACTCGATCCTTTCCCACCTGTCAGTGGACAAAGGAGGTTCATCATCATGGCCATCGACTACTTTACCAAATAGGTGGAGGCCGAATCACTAGCACAGATAACAGAAAGAAAAACTACTGACTTCCTATCAGCAAAGGGTAGCTCGATACTATAACTCTTGACTTAAGTCTAAGATCTTTCAAGCCAGAAACCTAGTCCTTAGGAGAGCTGAAGTCTTCAAATTGATCGAGCAAGGAAAGTTGTCTTCGAATTCGGAAGGCCTCTATAAAGTTTCAGTGGTTCTACGACCTAGAGCATACAAGATTGAGAGCCTAGATGGCATGGAGATTCCTTGGACCTGAAATGTTGAGAATATATGGATGTATTATCCATAGGAGCACCTTATAAATAAAATTTTCTTTCCTACAATTTTGTGTCAAACAACTCAACTCTCGGATGTTTAATCCTTAGCCAAATTAAAGGTCACCTCGACCAGGTTCGACATGCATGAAATGATGGGAAACCTTGGTCAAGGACCAAGGCTACCTCAGCAAGATTCGAGGCACAGCAAGTGATGACGCTCCTCTATGACAGAATGACCTATAACAAAACACTCGTCAAGGCCCCAAGTCACCTCGACATTTTTTGAGGTGCAGTGCGGTTAAGATCGCCGATAGGACATGAGATCATCTCAACAAAATCTGAGGTGAAACGATAGGAATACCAACAAGGCACAAGATCACCCCGACAAAATCAGAGGAGGAACTCCTAAGATGTCATCAAGAAGCCCCTTCGAAACGAGTTGACCATGACCTCGACGACACCAACACTACGAGTTGGGGGCAAGCGACTTGGGAGACTCCTCTGGTACCTGACGAGATATTATTCATGTTGAAAAATGTGTCCTAAAGTCAATCATTTGATGATTGTGCAAATTATAAATATATATGAATTAATAAATAATAAAAATTATTTGATTTTTTTCATAACAAGGTTACATCCTCTAACGAACTCCTGTATTGTGATGAAGTCCTTAAGATTACTTCAATCGATAAAGAAAGATTTATCGCATCATCCTTAAATTGGTTCACGACTAAATGATATGCTATTATTAGGACGATAGAGATATCAAGTGTAGATCGTTGTGTGCTATATGCGTTGGTTGTTCTCATAATCAAATGATGTAGAGACATGGTTAGCATGCAGGTGAGATGTAAGAGTACATCTCATTGAACGTGACCAATTACGGAGCACTCTGCTATCAAGAGTAGCTCGTGAAGGATATAGATATAAATATCCCTCCGACCTGAGATCACCACAGTGACTTATAAGTAACTCATTGTACTTTGATACCGGACTATCTGAATTTATAATTCAGTAATGGAAGGTTTCTGGGTGCAGTCAAGTACTTATCAAGTTGGTGTATGAGTCAAGATGGAATTGATCCCTTCAAATTAGTAGGAGTTAATGTATCAATATATTTTAATTTAGCAAAATCTGAGCTCAGATAATCTATGTGATAGATTTGAAAGATTGAAATACAATGTAGATGACTTATCTAGGGTTGATAGTTAAATCCTAGGTCATCCTTAAGCATTAGGGTCATAGGGATGAACTATACGGTAACCATATGCTAGTAGGTTCTTGAATATTGCTTCGCCATCATTCGATTTATCCGGACGTCGGGTCCCATTATTAGATGATTACATCGATTGATTCAAGAATTTATTCTTGTGCTATCGATTTAGGTTCAAACCTATGGGGTCACACTTAAAAAAATTTCTGACTGATCATGTGGCTGATCTATGATTGAGAATCGTTCAAGAGCTTAATCGTCAATTTGATTGATGGTTAACCTTGTGCAAAAGATGTAATAAATTTATTCATCAAATGTTAGTGAATTAATAGAGAATTAATTAACAATTAGATTATTGATTAGCTTAATTTGATTAAGCAAAGAGGATTAAATAAATCTAATTGAATTAGATTCAATTAGGTTTGACTTGATTAGGCTATGAGATGACCTAATCGCTAAGGAAGAATTCTCCTTGATTTGATCAGAACTTTGATTCAATCAATTTTTAATTTGATTAAAATTTGATTAAAAATTTATGAATCTAATTAGATTAGATTTTATCTATTTATTTGGGCTTGACCAGATGAGCTTTGGTTAAGAGTCAAATAAGGAAACAAAGAGTCCACAGGAGAATGGACTCTTCCTCCCATACGCCACCAAACTTGGATGCCATTCTTCATCACGCACAAGGATTTTTTGTGTGAGTTTTCTCCATGCAAAAGAGCTCTTTGCCCTCTCTATCTCACATCCAAGAATGGATAAAAATCTAGTTTTATGGTACGTTCAAATCTGATTTGAAATTGGATACCATATAGATAATGTTTGACATTATCTACAAAACCTTGCGGCCAACTTATTTTATTCTCCTTATGTGTGTGATATTTTGAGGAATTTTCTCACCATGAAAAATTAGTTGGAGAACTGATTTACTGTAAAAAATATGGGATGGGGCATCCCATGTTTCTTTTGGCATGGAATTGTGAGAACGTGGCGACAACCCTTGTGAGAGTCCAACTTTCATGGACTCTAAAAACCCAATCTTCTTTCATGTTATAAAAGGGGGTTGGTTCTTCTTTTGTGTGTTTAAGAGATTAGAGAAATAGTTTTCCATGGTAAAAGGGTTTGGGCATTGGTTCTTGGCGTGAAAAAGGAGAGGAGAGTCCTCTCTCTTTGGGTGTGCGCAAAACCTAGTTTCTAGGATTTTGGTCCTAAGCATTTGGGAAGAGAAAAAAGAAAGAGAAGATAGTCTCCTCTCTATCTTTTTTCTACCTCTACAGCTTCTTCAGAAGTCTATCTTCAACCTCTAAAAATATTTTAGAGATTTGAAGAAAGGATCTAGATCAGCCAAGAAGAAGGTCTTTGTGTGAACTAACATTCTCGAAAAGACCGATCAGATCGGAGCTTCGAGTAGACTTCTTGTAGAGGCTGGACATATGTGCGGTTGCAAACAACCAGCAAATATCTTTTTTTCATATCTCTCAGCAGCAGTGATCATCGATCCATGCTCAGATATTGAGTTTTGAACTCAAATAGATGTAGATTTGATCTACTGCTTACATCCATGCATGTAGATTTTATCATATGATTATTTCAGATTTTATATGTAACATATCATGTCATAGATCCTACAGTAGATTGATTTATTAATCTAATTATATGTATGTTAGATTAATTTGATTAATCTAGTTGTCTTCCACTATGTTTATTCAAAATTTTGAAATACATGCATGAAATCGTCTATATTTTCCAATAGTGGTATCAGAGCCTAGGTTCATGATGACATATTATACGTGTATATTAAATCTAAAATTTAATTTATTTAGATTTGATATGTGATATCTTAGATCTAAATTAAATTAATGGTTGATCGCACTGTTGTGCCATATTTTTAGGTGTGTGGAGTACCTCCGACCAGGAGATCAATGAAGAAAACTCGCTGGATGGGGATGAAACACGTTGAAGAAGAACAGCCTTCCTGATTTCAGTAGCCTTGTAAATCCTTTTAGTAGGATTTTCTTCTTCGATTTGAACCCCTTCTCCATCAGATCTGAAATCCACCTTTTGGGATCTGGAAGCACTCTTGATGAAGCCTTCAAAAAATAAAAATTAAGACCTGAAACTCTTCTTGGGTGGCCAAGAGGGGTGCTCAAAATAGGGGCGTACACAAAGGGGGGCGCTGGTTTCTAGTGCCTCCTTTCTTTCCTTTTGGGGTGGCGACCAAGAACCCTAGGTTTCTTAGTTCTAGGATGTGGAAAAGACCAGAGAGAGAGGGAGAGGGAGAAAGAGAGAGAAAGTTTAGGAAAAATAATTTGATTGATTGAACCATTCCTACAAACCCTAAATACAAAGGTATTTATACAAGGTCAATATGACCCAACCACAAAACTTCCTTGGCTAACTTTATATGAGATTTATGCTAATCCAAACCCATGTACACCCATGATTTAAACAAATCTCAACTACCTAGGACTCAAATCTAGCCCAAAATACGTTAGCCCCTTGAGGCTCAAGTCTCCTAAACCTTAAGACCCGAAAGGCTGACAGCCTTTCATCCTAGGACCCAAACTAGTCTTAGAAACCCTATGAGCACCTCATGGACTTTGGACTTTGGCCTTAGCCTTGGTCTCCTGAGCCTTGGATGCACCACATAAGGCCCAACAATCTTCACCTTGGTACCCCAAGGCCTCAGCCAACTCCATCTTGTCCATCAAGCACATCAGTGTCACACATCTTCGAAAGCTGTCCCATGGAAGAACCTTCGTCAGTGCATTCGCTGGATTCTCCTTGGTGTGGATCTTGACCAGCTCCACCTCACCTTCTTCCACAAGCTCTCTGATTTGGTGATATCTAATGTCGATGTGCTTCATCCTCGTATGGTAGACAAAGTTCTATGCAAGTAACAGTGTACTCTGACTGTCACAGTGCACCCTGACGGCCTCCTGTGCAAGGTCCATCTTCAATGCCAAACCTTCAGCTATAGAGCCTCCTTCACTACCTTCGTAATTCCAATATACTCCACCTTAGTGGTCGATGAGGCCGTGATGGGCTGCAAGCATGATCTCCACGAAACTGAACCTCCAAACAGGCTGAATACAAAACCTGTCGTCGATCACCAAGTATCCACATCTCCATCAAATCAGCATCTACAAACCCTCCTATTAGCCTCTGAGCCTCCTTGGATGTGTTGGAGAGTCCTTCAGCACCTCCTCACTATCCATAGTAGATGCCGACTCCAACAGTACCCACCAAGTACCTGAAGATTCCCTTCAGTGCTCGCCAGTGCTCTCTGCCAGACTGTGCCATGAACCTGCTGACCTGGCTCACTGTGTGGGCGATATCCAGCCTACAACACACCATGACGTACATAAGGCTTTCCACACCAGAGGCATATGACACTCTCTCCAACTCTTGAGCCTCCACCTTAATCTGTGGCAACATCATCTTTGAGAGTCTAAAGTGCCCGATGAGTGGCAGCTCCGTCGGTTTCGCTTCCTTCATCCCAAACCTCTCCAAGACCTTCTTGATATAGCCTCCCTAAGATAAATGCAGCACCTTCTTGGCTCGATCTCTAAAATTTCATACCTAAGATCTTCCTCGCAGGCTCCAAATCCTTCATCTCGAACTCCCAAGACAAGGCTGCCTTCAGTTCCCGCACAACCTTCCTACTCTTGCATGCTATAAACATGTCACTACATACTAGAGTAGAAACACCCTAGACCCATCCTCTAAAGATCGAACATAAACACAAGAGTCATACTCGCACCTGGAAAGCCCGATGCTCCTCACATAGGAATCAAATCACTTGTGCCATTGCCTCGGTGACTACTTTAGTCTGTACAGTGATTCTGCAGCAACAGACCTTCTCTTCTACTCCTGGCTCTTGGAACCCTGGTGGCTGCTCCATATAGATGCTCTCCTCCAGATGCCCATGGAGGAATGCCATCTTGATATCCATCTGCTCCAGCTCCAAGTCCTGAGCTGCTACGATGCTCAGCAATATCCTGATGAAAGTATGTCTGACGATAGGAGAGAAAACCTCACTGAAGTCGATGCCTTCCTTTTGGGAGTATCCTTTGGCCACTAGCCTCATCTTGTACTTGATACCTCCCTACTTTGAAGGCCCTCCTTGTGTTGGTAAACCCATTTCCAACCAATGGGTTCTTCCTTGTGGCAACTACACCAATCGCCACGTCTCGTTCTTGTGGAGAGACTGCATCTCCTTGGACATTGCTTGACCCCATCTCTCTTTGTCTTGGCACTCCATAGCCTCCTTGTAGGTGTAGGGGTCTCCATTCACTGTCACCAGGGCATATGACAATGTCTCCTCAAAGTCATATCATTCTGGTTGCCTGACGTTCCTTTGGGCTTGTGCAATGCAACCCCGATGTCCATCCTAGGTCCAGCTTGCTCCTGCTGGACCTCTTGGCTTCTATCACCCATCTGAGCTCTCTTCACCTG
Organism: Elaeis oleifera; assembly: GCA_000441515.1. Lineage (NCBI taxonomy): Eukaryota > Viridiplantae > Streptophyta > Magnoliopsida > Arecales > Arecaceae > Elaeis > Elaeis oleifera. The sequence goes on from KE505274.1 coordinate 381,969, forward strand.
TAGAGACATATCTAAAAAGTACTCTATCTGAATACCAAGTCCTCCCGATGCACCTACAAGAGGCAAAAGAGAATAGGATGTAAGTTGTCCAGCGTTGCCCTGTTGGACCTCCTGCTGCTCTTGCTGGTCCTCCATGCCATCTCACCTTTGGAGAACTGAATTTTATCGAAGGTGACATCTCTACTGATGATGACCTTCTTCTCCAAGGGATCCCACAGGCGGTATCCCTTAATTCCTTGCGGATACCCCAAGAACACCATCTTCCGTGACCTGACATCCAACTTGGTCCGCTCACCAGCACTGATGTGCACATATGCCGTGCACCCAATCACCCTTAGATGGCTCAGTCCAATCCTCCTGCCATACCATTTCTCCTCTGAGATACCACCATCTAATCTTATGTGAGATAATCGATTCACCAAATAGCAGGCTGCATCCACTGTATCAACCCAGAACATCTTAGGAAGCCCTACCTGCAGCCTCATTCACCGTGCTTTTCTAAAAGGATTCTATTGATCCTCTCGGCCATCCCATTTTGCTGAGAAGTCCCTCTCACCGAGAAGTGCCTTTTGATGTCGCACTTCTCATAAAAATATGGAACTCTTTGTTGGTGTACTCTCCGTCATTGTTGGACTGCAGATACTTCAAGCTCCGACATGTCTCCTTCTCCATCTCAGCTTTTCACATCTTGAATTTGGTGAAGACTTCTGATTTTTCTTCATGAAGTAGACCCATACCTTTTTCGAAAAATTATTTATAAAAGTCAAGAAGTATCTCACCCATTCCTTGCTGAATTGGGTCGGTCCCCACACATCAGTGTGGACTAGCTCCAGTGGGCTACACTGCGGGCTGAACTAGTAGTGAACTGCACTCTCCTCTATTTTTCATCTGGCATGGATCACATACCTCTGAAATACCTCCATCCAGATCTGAAATCAGACCATGCTTGCTTAGCTCCTTCATCCCACGATCATCTATGTGGCCCAGGCGGTGGTGCCACAACCGATGAGCCCCCTGCTGATCTTGTGCTGCAGCTGCTGCATCAGATTCTCCTGTCACCGCAAATCTTTTCAATCTATAGAGGTTATTCTCCATCCTTCTACCTCTCATCACCACCATGGCTCCATTAGAGATGTTCAAGACTCCACTTCTGGCACGACTGCTAAAGCTGAAGCCGCTCTGCTCCAATAGCCCAGTGACACCAGATTCTTCTTCAATTCTGGGAGGTGCTTCACATTTGTGAGAGTCTGCACCATCCCATCAAACATCCTCACTCGAATGCTCCTTATACCAATAATTTTGTATGGATGATCATCTTCAATTGTCACAGTCCCCTCATCAATCTCGGTGTATGTCATGAATCAAGACCAATTTAGGGTGTAGTGATGCGAACAGGCTGAATCCAAGATCCATACATCTGTGTATTGTCTGTGACCATCAGATACCACCAAGAGGTCATCCTCCACCTCCTGATCAGCCATCGTACTTAGCACATCAGATCCTCCCTTGTCTCCCTTCTTGCTCTTCCACTGCGGGCAATCTCGCTTGAAGTGCCCAATCTTATTGCACTTGTAGCACTGAGCCTCTTTCTTGTTACTGCTCTTTCAGGACTTTGATCATCCTCTTGACTTGCCTCTTCTTTCCTCTTCCTGACCTCTCTCCCACGGCCAAGCCCTCCTGGGGAGCTCCATCCTTGGTCATCTTTTCTGCTGTTCATTGGAGCGCAGCACCGAGACCATGTCTTCATACTCCAAAGTCTCCTTGCAATACAACAGCGTCGTCACCAATGGATCATAGGAAGAGGGCCGAGAGCATAGCAATAATAGAGATCTATCTTCTTCCTCCATATTTACCTCAATGTTTAGCAACTCGTTGCACATCTGATCGAACCTTTGGATGTGACCCAAGATATCTCCATCTTCCTGTATCCAAGGCTGTACAGTCTCTTCTTCAACATCAGCTTGTTGCACATGTTTTCTTTGTATACATGGTATACAACTTCGACCACAAATCCTTCAGAGTCTTCTCCTCTAACATCGAATAGAGAGCCGTATCCATCAAATATCCTCTAATTACCGAACAAGCCTTCTTCTCTAGGGACATCCATTGATGATCCGACATCTCTTCAGGCTTCTCCTCTAATGCCTGAT
>KE505274.1:455568-465882 GCA_000441515.1 Elaeis oleifera
ATAGGCCCATAGCCCATGCATGCGATGCGTGATCTACCATGTGGTTCAGGAGGAATGCACGGTCCAAGGGTGAGGCACGGTCCACCACGAGCCTCATGCAGTCCATTCATGGGTGCACGCGATCGAACGACTGTGGATGCATGTAGATGTGATTGAGTGGTTGCATGCAGGCGAGATTGAGTGGTTTTGAGCCATTATGGAGTCCTAACAGGAGTTCAAGTCCTAGTAGGAATCATATACATGACTTGGACACAGCTTCATGGCCTTTAAAAGGAGCAGACGACCAAAGGATAAGGTGTGGTAGCCAAAGAGTTTTCTTGAGGGTTTTGAGAGTTTTTTGAGAGTCTAGAGCTTCTTGTTGAGAGAAAGAAGTTTATGGAAGTAGAGAATGTGTGTTTCTTTTTGTAATTGGTTTTCTCTCATAGTGAAGTTGCATGTCCCATGGAGGTAAGCCTCAAGCTAATCCACATTATTTGATTATATCTTTTGTGCATCTCTCTTCTTCCTTCCTCCTATGGTATCTACATCATCACTAGCATTTGCAATCTTGGATAGAGATTTGTATTCTGCACTCATAAGGAAACCTCCAGTATAATAGAATTATGCCCCAAAATTAGATGTGATGGTGAAGCATCAACCTTGTAGAGTATGAAAGGAGCTTTCCGAATTGGGGTTATAATAGTGATTCTGACACCAAATGAAAGAGTTACATCCATTCTAGCATGGCAGTATCAAAATCGACAAGATCAGCTACAGTCAGCTTAGTTCTTGACCTTTCGAACTCAATGGTTCAAATCAAGAAATCTGCTCGCCATGATGTTTGCATCATATTGGTATTCAAAGAGTTTGGAATCAACTTAGAAGGGAAACCTTCAAGGAAGTTGTAGCACTTTGACACATACAATGATAAGTCACTAAGGAGAATGGGTTATTTCAAAGCTAATAGTCACTGGATCAAAAAGAGAGAGAAAGAGAAGAAGCTGAAGGAGATAGAGATAGAGAGAGAGGTGAGCCCAAGGAGCCATAAGAATAAGTCTAGCTCAACCTACTCGCCTAAAGATCCTACTCAAACAGTCAGATTAGCTAAAAATCAGACGGAGGAGTTAGCTCAGCATGTTCATAACAAGATTCTGGGGTCCTTGAAAACACTAATTTGAGCGATGTTGGATGAGCGAGTTCATGTTCCAAGGCCTTTGCACTCCCAAGATCTGCCACCCTCTTTTGATCTTACACTTACCCTTCACTGACCCCCACCTTAAGATATCTCTTGCATTGCATGTTTATATATTTGTCCATATATGATTGCCTTGTCCTTATGTATTCCTTTTGTAAAAGGACAAACCTTTTCATTTTATGTAAAAGCTTTCCTCATCAATGTAATGTTATGTTTTATAAAATGATTGAATGAGTACATCCTTGTTTGAGTGAGTACATCCTTATTTTTATTCAAAGTTGTGTTTTTTACTTATCAATGACTGGTTAATTGGCATTAAAATGATTATATGATTGATTAATTGGCTTATACTTAATTATGTTGATCAACAATTTAACCAAAAAGAAGGAAAAATTAACAAAGCAAACTTTGTATTAACTCTTTTTGATTATGACAAAAAGGGAAAATAAATGAAGAAATTTGGGAGAGAGGGAGAAATTGAGAGAAATTAGGAAAATTGGAAGAAATTAAAAATTTTGAGAGAAATTAGTAGTAATAAAAGCAAATTTAAAATATTATTTCTCTACATAAGAAAGGGGGAGCTTTGATTTGATCAAAATTATCTCAAGAATATTTCCTTTGTAAGGACCCGATTTTTGCACTAATCTTAAAGCTAAAAAAAGAAAAGAAAAAGAGTCCCGATTGGACTCTGCTCTTCTCACCCGTGTCTAACAGCATCGGGGAATAGAGGCTTAATCCGAGCCAAGTAGAGCCAATAAACCCTTGGAAATCCTCTCTATAAGAGGACCTCCACCCTCCGTCAAGTTCTGTCATGAGTCATCGAGAAATCGCTATCGAGCACCATGAATCTCTTGAGTTTTTTCTTCCAAGTTTTCTTGATTTCGTTAGGAAGATCACCGATTTCCTCCCTGTTGGCATCATCGGATTGAGGTAGTTCCTTCCCTTCTTTTGTGGCTCTAAAATTATCACCGATGTTAGGTTTTGGGACCGACAAGCCACCGGTTGGTTTGAACAAGGGTTCCCCTACTCGCTCCCCTTCTTCCCCATAGGTGGGATTTCATTGACTTCTGCCAGTCGTGGTCATCGATAGGATTTTTCCCTCTTGGCTACCATTAGTTGTCGACATAAGTTGCCAGCCTTGGGTATTTGCCACTATGTTTGAAGAGAAAAGGGAAGGGGAAGACATCTTGTTTTTAAGAAGAAGAAGAGAGGAAGAGAAAGTTCTTCCTTCTCTCTCTTCACTCCCTTCTCTCTTTTCCCTCCTTCTCTCTCTTCCTTAATTTATGTCATTCTTTTTATATTTATTTCTTTTAGATGGATTAAGGGATCCATGGGAATAAGGGATCTATGGATTTGTCAGTGGATCTTAGCGAATCCAATAGAGGGTTGTCGATAGATAGTCTTTACACCATAGATTTTATTTAATATTGATTTTGGATTCCTAGGAGAATAATTTCTTGGATAAAGGATATTGAGCAAGGTTCTTGACACCTAGATCATAAATCTAGTGAGTTCAGTTGACGATAATAGAAGTAAGAACTTTTGGATATTGATCATCTATTTATACAAAATTATTTTATGCATCCATGATTTTGATTTATGCAGTTTCGATAGTTACATGCTAATTACTTATTTGTTAAGTATATGTATGATTCTACATAAAGTTATGTATGATATATCATTGATCCTGACTTGGGTGGATTTTAGAAATCATGTACATCAAATTTTGCAAAAGAGCATGATCGTGAAGTATAATACTTAACAAGCATGTATTTGAGTTATGTGATTGAATGTAGAGTTGTGGTACTTTGGGCTAGCCATGTTGTTGATGCTCTACCATAAACTAAAATATAGTTATGATAGTCTACAGGACTAACCACGATATTGATGTCTTGCCACAGACTGTAAACATAGCTGTGGTAGTTCAGAGTTGAGCACCTGTGGTCCTCCAGATTAGCCATTGTGAGTGCCTTGCCATAGGCTATAAATGTAGTTGTGGTAGTCAGGGTTGAGTGCTTGTTCCTTTGGACTAGCCATGATTGGTGCTCCACCACGAGCTATAAAAATGGTTGTGGTAGTCAACAGGATTAGTCATGGTATTGGTGTCCTACCACGGGACTGAAACATGATTGTGGTAGTTCATAAACTAGCTATGGTATAAGTGCCCTACCATGGGCTAGAATGTTGCTGTGATAGTCTAGAGCCGAATATCTTGATATGATCAGATCTGATGTATGATATGTTGAGGTAATTGTGTGATATAGTGCATTTCATTAAATGATATATATTACTATGCGTAGATGTAATGTTTCTAGCATGAAGTGATTTGAATCAAAAGCATATGATAATTTCTTATTTATTATTTTATATTAATGTGAATGTGTTGGAATTCTTTTTGGGTTGGCAAGCTCATATCCTATGTTGTATTTTTTTAGAGGCGTAGGATGCTTAGTTCAGTTGGGTTGGGCGAGCAGTTCGAGTTTTAGAATGCTAGATCATTAGTAAGTTTGATTTTTTGATACAATCGACATTTGAATAATTGTAATGAAATGATTTACTTATTTATCATGATGAATTCATTTAGTTGACATATTTGGATATTAAATTATTCTGATTTTATTGGTGATTTTATGTAATTTATAGGCCTTACATGATTTCTAGGCCATCGCTTTAGGATTCATGTGGTCATGTCATGTGGTTGACCCATATGGTAGGATCAGGATGTGACAGCCTGATTCACATAAGAAAGGAGGAGCTTGATTAAAATTTGATGAATACTTAATCTTTGCTTTTAAAATGCATTGTATCAAAATTTTAAAACTTATTAGTACTTGAAAGGTAGTACTCAAAGGATTTTATCATCATTAAAATAGGGAGATTGTTAGCCCACGAATTAATTTTGATGATGTTAAAAGAGTTTGAGTACAAATTATGATTACTTATGCTACTTTTTAGAGTGATTGTAGGATTTCTTAAAATACTCAAAGATTAATTTCATCCAAGGAGAAGTCCTCTCAAATTTAAGTAAATTTGTATTCTTAAATCAAAGTTTCAAATTTTGGAAGCAAAGAAACTAAGTTCGGCATAAAAAGATTTATTAAAAGAAAGTCTAGTCAAGAAAGACTTCTCAACAAAACCACCTATTTATAATTAAGTTTGAGGAGGCAAGTCTAGTTTAGAATATATTTGAACAAAGAAAGCAACTTACAAATTAGAGAAAATCAATTACGGTATGTATGGCATGCCTTTGAGTCGACCAATTAAGAATGAAACATAGCCGGTGTAGTCTTAGTTTAAGAAAAAAGATAGAGAGAAAATTTAGATCATCTATCTGTTAGATATATGTCTTAGAAGCTAATTGTTGACTGACACATTTTTATTCTATAATACATATTTGTACTTAACTATTGATTTAATCAATAAAGAATAAATTTTATTTTTATTAAGTATTATTATCTTTGAATCATCCATGAAATTGACATTATGATATATATTCTCAAGTGTTGAGAATTAGAGGCATGTATGATCGATTCCTAAATTATTTCCAGTCATAAGATAGTCATAAGGGACGGTGATCTATCTAAATACACTGACACATAGTTCATTTTCTTTGGGATAGATGAGTCTCTAGTCTACAGTATAGAGATACTGAGTAGAAAGTGTGGATAATTATTAGAGAACAACTTATATTGAGCATAACCATACGAGTGATCATATGAATTTTTATTCGATCGTCAGTGATTATCTCAATGCTGTAGTTGTATGACTGATTTTTGATCTGTGGTGTCACAGTTGCTCATGATAAGGCAGCTGTAGATTGACTACACATAAACATTAACTCGATCATGAGTTTTTGTAGTGGATGTTGGCTTCAGTTGGTTGAGCTGTGCGAGCAACGTATACATTTTATGGGATCTATCGATCTTGATAGAGAGTAGTCCTATGAGATTTGAGAAGCTAAGTTCATAAGTCTATGGCCATAGCAATGTGATTAATGAAAAAAATTTCATTTGAATTATTATTGAACTTGAGCTAATCATATCTATCATATGACTGATGATGAGGTTTGATGATTTATCTATAACCTGCCATCTAGTCGGGACTCACGATAGAGAGACTATATCATATATTAACTATACCTTGAAGTTCTATTTCGATTCTATTAGGTTGCCACTATATATTACTAGATGTCACTGGTGGATTGTGAGAGCTCAATAGAATCATTTTGGATCAATAATCCTTATCGAGTTAGAGTAGAATTATTCTGATCCACTGAAAGAAGTTTCAGTGATACCTATGATAAAGATCATGGTATGTCTCACTACCAGACAGAATTGATCTATGGGATCACACATAAAGGGAGAAGATCTAGATTGGTTAATAATTAGACTTATGAAGTATCAATTTATATGGATTTAGAAAATCCTATTGGGTTCACATTAACCTTGCTAGCACTTGGGTAAATCCAATTCCTCTTATAGTTGATTTGCTTATATGATAAGCATTAACCAATTCTTACATTTGATTTGAACCTAATTAAATTTGAATCAATAAGATCCAATGGTTGGATGTTTAATTTATGGCTTGGATTAAATCAAGAAAGAGTTTCTTGATTTTATTCATTAAGAACTCTTAAAGTGAATTTATGAAACCATGTGGGCTGATTTGAGATTTTTTATTGGATCCCATATGATGAGATACCTAGCATTGAGTGTGAGTGTGGGTGACTTATGGGTGGTGCCCTATTTATTTGGTCCAAGTATATGTAAGCTAGGACTTCTAATATAATTAAGAGGGGGGATCCTAATTTGATTAGGACACCCTTGTGTTGTTTATATAAAGGACACTAGCCTTACTCCTCTCATTATCTCACTTCCTCTATTCCTTGCCACCACCTTTACTGTGCCCATCACCTCCCCTCTCCTTCCTCTCTCTAGCCCATGCCCTTTTCCTCTTGACGTCCCCTTGTTGGAGCTTGTAGAGAAGTGGGCGGCAACATTATTTTGGTGTCAATTGGTTGGCGCCCAGTTGTTATTTGGTTTTATCTTCTTCCTCTCAAGTTGTTGGGAGTTAGTTATAACCACTTCTTGATTGTTGTTCTTTTTGATTAGTTGAGGGATCAAGAAAGGTTCTTTATTTCTTCAAGAATCAAAAAAAATATCAAAGGGTTCCCAATTTCAAGCCTATCCAGGCTTGGTTCAAGCCTATTCAGATTTTGGTTCAGACAAGCAGGATTAAGAGGAGCCTATCCAGATCAGCCCTGTGAATACCCATAGAAGCAGGATACTTATGCTACTGATTCAGAATCTATTCAGTCACAAATCCAGAGATTGAATAGGATTCAACCCCAATTACAGGTTTGAAGCAAAGAGAAAGTGATTAAGGTATGTGAACTGATTATAGGCTTTCATTCATTCATCCTAAAATCAGTTTATGTTAATTTCAGCATATAAACTAAATCCATAGGTGCTTTCATATGATGAATGCATGCTTAGATTAAAATATTTTAATCTATTTTTTTGTTGTATTTTAGATTTAAAAAAATTTTAAAATCCACATGCACTAGCACCTATAGAAAATTCAACAGCGGTATCAGAGCCACATGTTTATATGTATGAAAGTAGCATAAATATTTTAAAAATTATTTTAAAATTTAATTTTAGTTTATACATGAGATGTATATATTTATATTCAGATCTAAAAAATATTTTAGATCTAAATTTTATTCATATATGCGATATATGAAAGTATGCATAAGTTAGAAATTAAATTTCTACGATCTAAATTTTTATATATATAATATATGATGGTATGTTTAGATCTGAAATTAATTTTAAAAATTAAATTATATATATATATGATATATGATTGCATGCATGTTCTAAAAGTATTTTAAAATTAAAACTTATTTTTATGTAATAAATTTAGATCTAAAATTTATTTCAATGATCTGAAATTAGTGTGTGCATAAATTATTGGGCATGGATAGTTTTGCATTAGGTCAATGAATTGCATCTTAGATTACAATTAGATCATATTGGATTGAAACTGATATAGCTATTAATCAAACTGAGTCAAGTGTTGATTTAGGTTAGATCTATTGAGCTTATGATTCAATAAGTGTCGTAGATTGAATTGATTAAATCTCATATGTAGAATCGAGTCAACCTAAGGATCTAATCCAACTTTATGGCTTGAATCTGATTCACCTAAGCTGACTAATTGAAACCAATAAGCTATTTAGTGTTTAAGACAAGTCTTGATCGGTGGTTTTTAATTGAGAGGCTAATCACCTAGATAATTTATCTACGGTGAGTTAATGGCATACCCTCTCACTGGTCTCACTTATCTGACCAATTGGATGATTGTGTTCATTATTTGCTAAGGTATTTGGTTTAGCCTATGCCAATTAGATCGCTCATGTGATGACTGATTAGATAAGACCTAACCTAAACCTCCCTAATTAATATTAAGCTTTATGATCTTCCACCGTTGTAGAAGTACAGATGCGGTACTCATGTTGACTGTTCTCCACTGGTTATAGTGGTTCAGTTGCATCAGGAACATGCAACCACTCTACTAGTAAAGAGTTGCTTTAGGATGAAGATGGGATTGGGCCCAATATGTGTTATTTGAGGGACTCAATGATGTTCACACTTGCTTGTGAACGGTGGATCAGACTTAACTAAAGAGTGGGACAATATATGTTATCTGAGCTCTCATGACTTATAGATCAAGTCACTGCAATATGCTTAGAAAAGCATATGAATAAAGAGTTGCCTGTGCATCGATATGCATGTCATCAATAACTGTTAGATGAGATATATGGCATCGATGGGACCGCAGCATCTACTAGAAATCTTGCATTGGTTGCATCAGATTTTCACTTTTCATCCGAAAAGTGTCAGAATCCAAAAAATAGTAGGAGTCTATTTGCATCTAAAATTTTTAGAGCAAATATAAATTTAAGTATAAATATCTAACTAGAATCTCTACTCTCGTAGATAATAATGTCGGCCTCTAACCCACTAGCCCACATCCTTGAAACCAACCGACTGATCAGTACAAATTATAAGGACTGGCTCAGAAACCTCAGAATAGTCCGAATATCTGAAAGATTGGGTATGTACTCGATCAAGATGCACTAGCTTTGCCAGCCCATCCTACGGTAGAGCAAAGAACTATTTGGACAAGTGGATAGATGATGACCTTAGGGTGAAGTGCTATGTACTGGCTTCCATATCAAACGAGTTACAGAGCTAGCATGAGTATATTCCTATTGCCCGTGCCATGATCACTCATCTGTAGGAGTTGTACAGTGAGTAGAGCCAAATCGCACGCTTTGAATTATCCAAGCGGTTGTTCAATATAAAGATGCACGATGGGCAGTCAGTCCACGATCATTATATGACAATGATCAAAGATCTTAAGGAGCTTGAAAAGCTCAGGCTTAATATGCAGAGGAAATTAAAGGTCGATTTGATCCTCTAATTCTTGACTAGTTTGTTTGGATAGTCTGTTGTAAACTACCATATGAACAAATTAGACTATAACTTATCTGAGTTGGTCAATATGCTGATTACTGCTAAGGATACCTTGAAAGGTTCAAGGCACTCTATTCTGGAAAGCCTAAAAAAAGAGATGAAATATCTTATGAAGGCATGCTCATAATAGAATCTAATCTAATGATTTTTTCTACTTCTAGTTGGGTATTGGACTCTGATTCGAGTGCACATATATGTACTTCAATACAGGATCTAATAGAAAGTAGGAGATTGAGGCAAGATGACATGATCTTTCGGATCGGCAATGGAGCAAAAGTTGCTGCAGAAGTTGTTGGAATCTATCCTCTTCGATTATCATCATACTTTAGATTAGATTTAAAGATTGTTATTTGTTCCTGTAGCTAGCCGAAATTTGATTTTGATCTCTATACTAGCATAGGATGGATTATTTTTAATTAATAAAATTTTATTTATTATTGTGAATAAATTGGTTACATCTGATCTTTTGATTGACAGTCTTTATCACTTGTATGTTGATGCTAATGTGAACTTAAAAGAGCAAGTAGTAAGTACCGTAGACCAAAAGAGATCCAGAGATGAGTTTAACCATAAATACTTATGGCACCATAGGCTTGACCATATTGGAGAGGACAGGATAAATAGACTGAAAAAAGATGGGATCCTTAAGTTAGTTAAATCTGAGTCAATTTTGGACTGTGAATTATGCCTTCGAGAAAAAATGGCTAGGTTATCCTTTGTGAGATAAGAAAAAAGGGCCACTGAGCTACTAGCCCTCGTACACACCCATGTATATGGCCCATTTGATGTGTAGGCTGTTGGATGTATGTCCTAGAAGCCAATCTTGGCCGACATATTTTATATCTCTAAGATATAATTTTATACTTATTGGGCAGTTATATTACCATTCATATCTATGTGTCCATGAATCATCTAAGGGATTAACAAGATGATGACACATATTCTCAAAGAGTTGAGAATTTGAGGCATATGTCATTGATGGTTGATTCCTAAATTGCTCCTGGTCATAGGATCATTATGGGAATGGTGATTGATTCAGATAGATCAGTGCACAGATCTCTTCCTTCAGACAGATGGGTCTCGAGTCTGCAGTGTAGAGACACTGGAGCGAGAGTGCAGGTAGTTGTTAGAGAACAACTGGCACTGAGCATGACTAACATGAGAAGTCACATGGTTGTCTGCTCACTCGTTAGTGACTTTCTCGATGCTGTAGTTGTATGACTGATCTTTTGACCTGAGATGACACTACTGCTCGCAGTATGGCTGCTGGAGTTTGACTGACATATCAACATGGGTCTCAAAGAGCCCTTGCAGTGGATGTTGGCGACTATTGGTCCACTGTAGGAGTGGGGTGTGCATCAAGATAGGATCTATCGACCCTAGCAGAAGGGAGTAGTCCTATGGAATTTAAGAGGCTGAGTCCTTAAGTCTAGGCCATAGCAGTGTGATTGATGGAAAAGAGTTTTCATAGAATCACATATGGACTTAAACTGATTGAATCTATCATATGACCGATGTTGCGGTTTGATGATTTATCCATGACCTGCCATCTAGTCGGGACTCACGATAGAGGGACTGAATCACACGTTAACTACA
>KE505275.1:67306-83572 GCA_000441515.1 Elaeis oleifera
CGGCGGAAGGTTGCGCCGGAAGTTCTGCTTGGCGGCCATCTCCGCACGCTCCAGGGCTCCACGGTACGCAACACCGGAATGGCGAGAAAGCACGCGCGGATCATAATAGCTAGGGGGGAGAGGATCCCTGCGTGCGGAAGACGGGGTGCATTTGCCTGTAACTGCCACCTCATCCATCTTGGATCCAACGGCTCTCATAAAACCCCGCACGTAGTGGCTCTGCACCCGATTCCGTTTTCCACTCTTTCAGTTTGGTTAATTGACCGTCTTTTTCCGCACCCAGGATCAGCGAGGTCCACCTTGATTTCTCGGCTCCCTCCTCTCACATTCAAGATAGTCTAGTTGTGTCGATCCCAAGATCAATCTTTAAGACCGGTCATTTATCCAACTGGCATGGTCGCTGACTCGATTTCTTGACCAAGCTGGTTACAAAGTATGAGTCCTCAATTCGAACTTGAGTCCAAAACTATAATATCTTAAGTTGGTCTAAAATTGCAGTATCCGAATTCTGTCTGAAATCACAATATCTAAAGTTACAATATTTAGGTTACTCCAAAGTTACAACATCCAAAGTCGATCCAAAATTTCAATATCCGAAGTTGATCTAAAGTTACAATATCCGCAGTCGATTGGAAGTTGCAATATCCATTGGACCGCTTCTTAACGCCCTTCCTTCCGTTCGATTAGGGGAAGAGGATCCAGAGTGCAGAAGACGCACGCTGCATTTGCCTATAACTACCACCTCATCTATTTTGGATCCAACGGCTCTCATAAAATTCCATTTAACAGCTTCATAACGTCCTTCTCTCCATTCGATCAGCAGCCACGTCCAAAATCAGTGAGGTCCACCTTTTTCTTAGCCGCTCCAAACCCCAAACGAGCAACCCCCCCCCCAAAACGGCATTCAAGATAGTCTAATTGAATCACAAATGAGTGCTTGATTGTAATCTGAGAAGAAAAAGGTCAATTCAAACGGTGAATAATCACCATAACACTTGCCTTCCAAGTAGTGAAATAGTCGATTCCAAAGTCAATCTTTAGGACCAGTCATTTATCTAACTGGTGTGGTCGTCGGCCCGATTTATTGACCAAGCTAATTACAAAGTATGAGTCCTCCGTTCGAACTTGAGTTCAAAGCTACAATATCTTAAGTTGGTTTAAAGTTGCAATATCTGAACCCTGGCCAAAGTCATAATATCTGAAGTCACAATATCCGTGGTCAGTCCAAAGTTACAACATCCAAAGTCGGTCCAAAATCACAATATCTGAAGTTGATCTGAAGATGCAATATCCGCAGTCGATTGGAAGTTGCAATATCTAAAGTTGATCCAAAGTTGCAACATTCAAAATTGATGTGAAGTCTTTTTATGGCAGTAATTTCGCCAAATGGTTGTCAGCAACTTCACCTGATCGATCATTGAGTAGTCGAGAAGATCCCGATGGGGTTTATCTAAAATTGATACGAAGCCGATTTATAGTAGTAGTTTTGCCAAGTCATTATCGCCATCTTCATCCAACTAATCATGGTGTGATAGAAAATATCTCAATAAAGATTTTTGTGGAGGTCTTAACTTGGATCATGATATCTTCTCGTGCTTGGTACCTTATTGTTGATCACTGACTTGAAAATCTTAGTCATAGTCAAGATATATCTATGATATCGATGCCTTTCAACCTAGTCATCGGCATCTAAACCGAAGCTTGGATAACCGATATTGAATCATTTCTCTTTGAGGACTGAGCTCAGCTTAGTTGTCCCAGATATATTTTGCAATGTCTTGAAATATCTTCAGTTATCTCTGATGATTTCATTTGTGGTTAGCTATAGCCAATATCAGTCAAGTATTTACTCGATCGCTTTAACAAGAAACCCACATCAAAGCTCAAAAGGGATACATTATGATAATACATTCTCAAATTCTTAGCATTCTATATCCAAAGTCAAATCAAAGTGCATACTTTATTGCAGCTCCTTTCGGGCTTGCAAAAATGAGCCTAGCTTTATATCTTTGAGAATTTAAGGCTCCATCTCCATAAAGGATTTAATAGGAAGGTTTTGCCTCCTCAGATGTTACCAAAATTGATTCCTCATCTAGTACAACGTATTCCATAAGAAAATCAATTGGAACCTGAGCTTTCATTGTTGATCAAGGATAATAGTGGACATGGTATTTCCCAAACTCAATCACTCATTTTGCCATCCATCCTAGGGTGTTGGCTCTTGGAGCATTCCTTTAGGGGCCGATCCATCAATTAAATTTTGATTTTGCTTTCATATCCTTGTAATTTGTAATTACATGCCATCCTTTCAGATATTATTTTTGTTCTTTTGTTTGGCATGAATACTTTATGATCTTAGTGATGTTTGTTGCTGCTAGTGACTGTTGTTAGTGTATATTATCTGATCTCATCATCATCTGGATATATGACAGCAGATTATTATTTGAGATAAATATTCTCTCATATCATATTGGCTCACAACTGATCTGCCTCTCTAGTATTATCTGCTAAATCAGCTTAATCAAGAATTACTAGTGAATGGGACTCTTATCTTGGTTTGATTCTGATCTCCATCACCGTACATCGATTTCTGACCGATCTGATTACTCAAATTATGGTGTTCTATTTAGATGTTTATCGATATCAATTATTCCATATCGATTTCTTATCGATGTGCCTTCGGAGGTATAAATAATTATCTGACAGCTGTCATCCAGCTCAGTTATAACTATCTTTCAATTGTATTCCAGTTCATTTACCACATGGACAGTCGTCCCACGATCTCTGCATAGTTTGTCATTCTGTTACAACAATCTAACGGTCTAATAAATCTCTAATCGCCTAATAGATCTCTGATGATCTAACAATCTAACAAATCTCTAACGCCTTAATAATTTTTCTTAAACTTAAACAAGCTCTCTTTATAAAAGGAGGGCAAGGTGCTCTCTGGAAGGTAAGTCAAAATCAAGTTTGAACTTATAGAGATAAAATTTTACTAAATTTTACTAGAAAATTAGAGTTCTCTCTATTTAGAGTTTATTTACCTTTCTCCACTCACAAATTTTACTTTTTGCTTTCTACTTCTCCATTTTCACTATCTGTTCTCGAGGCTCCAGCTGACTTAAGTATCGGAGAATCCTAAATCAGAAGGCACCCCATGATTTTGGGATTTCTTTTGTAGATTTTATCTGTGATTCATATTGGCCCAACTCTCAGCTTTTCAGCTTGGTTCTGCACCGATTTAACTTTCGGAGCCTTGCAGTAATAGATTAGCACTAGAGGAAGAATATTGAAATTTTAGTAAAAATGGTGAATAAAAAGCACCAATTCATCCTCCACCTATCTTACCTTTCTTAGAGATGCTCAGAAGGTCACCCAACCATCAGTTGCTATCGATCCTCAGCAATTCAATCTTTTGGTACAACAAGTTCAGCTCTCACTGTTATGGTACAACAGCTCTAGCATACCACTAAGTAGCAGTAGTGAAAATCAACTCCTCAAGTGGTTCAATCTCGCCACTCCCAGCAACCAGCTGTTCAAAATCCTTCTGGTAAACATGCTCTTATCTCATTGATCAATCTTGGGAGGTTAAAATCATCTGCTCCAAGCAGAAAATAAGTGTAGAAGAAGATCTTGGGCAAAAGATCCAAGATCATGAGAAGAAATTGATAGAGATTCAGATTGGCAACTCATAGAATGAAAGAGATTTCAGCTTGTAATCATCCTTCTCTCAGTAAATCCTTGAAGAATCAATTTTTGTCCAGTTCAAGATGCTTGCTGTAGAGTTATTCGATGGCTCTACTGACCCTATGGATCACTTGAAAAGTTTTAGAGCCATTATGAGGTGCAAGGGGCGTCTTATGCCCTGCTTTGTATCACTTTACCTATCATCCTCAAAAAAATCTGCAAAAATTTGATTCTTTGACTTTCAACCAGGATCTATTTTCTTTAAACTATTAGCCAAACTATTTGTCACTTATTTTGGCAACAATAGAGTTCACCTAAAGAACACAAATAGTCTTTTACTGTGAAGCAGCAAAAAGGTGAATCTTTGTAGAATTATACTACATGTTTTAATATAGCTATCTTAAAAGTAAAAAATTTCAATGAGTCTGTTGCTATGGTAGCTCTGAAGCAAAGGCTCAGGAGTAACCATATGATCTTCTCCCTCAATAAGAATTACCCAGATAACTATAAGTAGATGCTTGTCTGGGTACGAAAGTATGCTCAAACTGAAGAAGAAGAAAGCATACTTCGTCAGACAAAAAGAATAAGATAGAAAAAAGCAACCTTGGGAAGAAGACCATAGAAAGCAACAAAATAATATTAACCAATCTCAAAAAATCCGAGGTCAGAAACCCACCTCAGAGATTTTATTCCTACACTTTATTGTCTGCCCCTTGAGCTCAAATATTGATAGAGATCGAGGGTCAAAGATATCTTTGCCGATCTAACCTTTTGAAAGGCTCATCAAAAAAAAGAGATAAGAAAAAGTAGTATTGCTACCACTGGGACCATGGCTATGATACTGAGGAATGCCAACAGTTGAAGGATAAAATTGAGGCATTGGTATGTCAAAGTCAACTTGGCAAGTATGTTCGAGATCAGATTAATCAAACTACTGACCAATGACAGAAGCCAGATAATGAGAATGACCTTAACAGACCTACCGTTAGAGTTATCAATATGATCTCTGATCTCGATGGGACTGTAGAAGCAAATAGAGTGGCTGGGAGTTCAAACTTCTCATAATGATGCTATTGTCGTTTCTATAATAATAGTAAAATATAATATAAAAAATATTTATGGATAACGAAAGCTCTATTGACGTATTATTTTATGATACTTTTCAAAAAATAAATTTGATAGGTCAGCTGAACCAAGTTGGCACTCTCTTAATTGGTTTCTCTAAAAATTCTGTATCCGTAGAAGGAGAAATTACTTTGTCGATTACCGCAGGCATAGAACCATGTCGATCAACCATAAGATTCACCTTCTTGATTGTTAGAATGCCTTCAATTTGTACAATTCTTGATTGATCTGGACTCAATACTCTCAAAGCTATTGTTTCTACTTATCAACTGTTAGTCTGAGTCCCTACTATGGAGTCAGAGAAATATGAGGAGATCAAATGCTTGCTAACTAATACTTTTCGATAGCAACAAAAATGAAGAGGTCTACGAAAGCCTTATCAATTGAAGTACTTAAACAGAAAAATATATTTGACATCAGAAAAAATTGAGGAGAACTAGCCGAGAAGCTTATCACTATTTTCTTGGTGATAATCTAAAAAAAAAAGTTCAGATCCGGTCATTATTGGAGCCAAATTTAAGGAAGAAGTTGATATCTTTTCTTCGAGCAAATACAGATGTCTTTGCTTAGTTAGCCTCTGACATGCCTGAAATCTTAACTGATGTCATTATGCACAAGCTCAATATTGATCCAAAACATAAGCCAGTGTAGCAAAGAAAAAAACTTTGCTCTTAAAGGACAGAAAGCAATAGATGAAGAACTTGATAAACTCTTGAAAGCTAAATTTATCAGAGAAGCACTGTATCCAAAGTGGATCGCAAATATTATCATGATTAAGAAAATCAATGAGAAGTGGAGGATCTGTATTGATTATACCGACCTCAACAAATTTTTTCAAAAGATAGTTTTCTCTTTCAAAGATTAATCAGCTTATTGATTCTACTTTGAGGTATAAATTACTGAGTTTTATGGATGCTTTCTCTAAATACAATCAGATCAAAATGGTATTTGAGGATGAAGAAAATATAGTCCTGATTACTAAAAGAGATTTGTATTGTTATAAAATGATATCTTTTGATTTTAAAAATACAAGTGCTACATACCAATGTCTGATGAACAAGATCTTTAAGCAACAAATTAGTCTGCAATATGGAGGTCTATGTTAATGTTATGTTGGTGAAAAGCATTAAGAAAGATTGGCACATTACCGATCTAAAGGAAGCTTTTGGAAAACTTCGTAAATATCAAATGAAGCTCAATTCCAACAAATATGCTTTTGAAATGACTTCAAAAAATTTTAAATTTTTTGTAACTCAAAGATGAATTGAAACTAATCCTAAAAAAATTTGAGCTTTACTCGAGATGAAGCATCTGAGCTATGTCAAAGAAGTTCAATAGCTCACTGGGCAAGTAGCTTCTCTAAGTTGATTTATCTCTAAATCAGCTGAAAAATATCTTCATTTCTCCAAAATTCTTAGGCATATCAAATACTTCACTTGGTCAGATGAATGTCGAGCTATCTTTAACGATCTAAAAAAGTATCTCGGATCCACTCTGTTGCTGTCAAAGTCAGTGGAAGGTGAGAAATTATTCATATATTTATCTATTTCGACTAATGCTATTAGCTCGATCTTGATCTAAAATGATGCAGAAATATAGAAACTAATTTATTATACAAGCAAACTGCTTATAGATACTGAAACTCAATATTTTAAAATCGAAAAGATGATCTATACTCTTACTACATCGGCAAGATAGCTCCGATCTTTTTCTAAGCTCATTCTATCATAGTTTTGACTGATCAACCTCTAAAGTCTCTCCTATAGTGGTTTAATACCTTAAGTCAGATTGTTAAATGGGTTATTAAATTGAGTGAGTTTGATATTGATTATCTCCCTTGATCTTCATTAAAAGCTCAAGTGCTAGCTGATTTTATTGTTGAATATTTATTTTCGATGAGAAACCTATCTTCAAAAGCTTTGAAGATATCAATTCAGATTCTTTTTGAATATTACATGTTGATGGAGCCTCTAATTCAAAAGAAGTGGAGCTAGTTTGATTCTAGAAAGTTTGAAAATCATTGTCATTGAATGTGCTTTAAGATTCAATTTTGATATATCAAATAATAGAGCAGAATATGAAGCATTAATTATAGGACTTGGAATGGCTAAAAAATTGAATGTTAAAAGGCTTAGTCTTTATTGATTCTCAACTTATCATTGGTCAGATATGAGGTCAGTTTGAAGCTAAAGATTTTATTTATCATAATATTTGCATAATATAAAAGAATTGTTAAAAATTTTAATACCTAGAAGTCATATAATTATCTAGATCAAAAAATATCCGAGCTGATGCTCTATCTTATCTAGTCATGTCGGATTTCTTCAAACTCAATTCAAATATTTCTATTGACATTCTTGAAAACCTAGTATTGAGGCCTTACTTATTGCCCAAATTGATCATGAGCCTAGTTGGATTGATCCATTAATCGAGTATCTTATTAACAAAAGTTCTGCCAACTGATCTAGTTGAAGCAAAGAAATAAAAGACAAACCCCATGGTATGTTATTCTAAACAATCAATTATATAAGAAATCATATTTCTCCCCACTGCTCCATTGTCTGAGACCATCAGAAGCTGATTATGCTCTTCAGAAAGTTCATGAAAAAATTTGTGACAATCACTTGGAGAGCGGATCTTTGGCTTATAAAATAATTAGATAATATTATTATTAGCCTATCATTCTAAAAGATTTTGTAAATCTTGTCATAAATGTGATCAATATCAAAGATATACCAATGTTTAATATCAGCCTATATTCGAGTTCGTTTCTATTGCAGCACCATGGTCATTTGTTGTTTGGAGAATGGATATTCTAGAATCTTTCCAAACAGCCACGAGGTAAAGAAATTTATGATGGTAGCTATTGATTATTGACTAAGTGGGTGGAAGCTGAGCACCTAGCACAAATCATTAAGAAAAGATGAGAGATTTTGTATGAAAATCAATTATCTACCGTTTCGACTTACCTCATGTTATAATTATTGACAACGAATGGTAGTTTGACAATCAGAAGTTCAAAAAATTCTGATCCTGCTCCATATTGATCACAAATTCACTTCGATTGGACATCCACAGTTAAATGAAGAAGCTGGAGTCACTAATAGAATCATCCTTTAGAGTTTGAAAATAAGGCTTATAGAGACCAAAAGATTCTGGGCAAAAGAGTTTTACAATATTCTTTGGACATATAGAACTATACCTTGAGTACCAACTGGAGAAACACCTTTCAAGCTCACCTTTAGGATAGAGGCAATGATACTTGTTGAGATTGATCATCCTACGATCAGAATAAAAAATTTTATGCGAAAAGCAATTCAGATCGATTGAGGAATGATCTTGACTCACTTGATGAAACCCAAAAAAGAGCCCAATCCGTATGGCAATTTATAAACAAAGAGTGGCCAAATATTACAACTCTTGGGTGAAGCCTAAAATTTTGCATAAAGGTGACCTAGTTCTTCGATGAGCTGAAATCTCAAAGCTAATAGAACAAGAAAAACTTGCTTCGAACTAGGAAGGACCATATCCGATTATCGAGGTAACTCATCTAAGAGCTTATCGAATTAAAAATCTTGATAGCATAACCATCCAAAGAATATAGAATGCTGAAAATCTCAGAATATATTATCAATAAATTTTTTCAATAAAGCATTCAATTTTGTCCCAATAAAGATAAAATTCTGACCAAAGTCTTCGTTGAAGAATTCCTCTTCATCCAAATCAGATCGGTGAAATTTGATCAAACGATGATGATCACCAAAAGAAAAGATATCCAAAAGAGGTCGGAAAAGCTATGATATGGCCATTAAAATTTCAACTAAACCAAGATCAAGATGAGTCCCAAAGAGGACCAAAATATCGATCTTTGGATCGAGATAATCTAGATAGGACCAAAAATCCAATCTCCAAATTAGTTTAAAGCCTTGATTGGGCAAAATCCTGAAATAACCAAAATATCAATCTCCAAATCAAGATAAGTCCTGATAGAATCAGAAATTCTATCTTCGAATCAATCTAAAGTCTCGACTGAGCAAAATCTGAAAGATGACCAAAAATCTCGATCTTCGGATTGAGATAAGTCCTGAAGATGATGAAAATATCAATCTTCGGATCGAGATAAGTCTCGATATGATTAAAAATCTGATCTCTGAATTAGTTGAAAGCCCCGAATAGGTCAAGTCCGCTTGAGAACCAAAATATTGCTCTTCGGATCAAGATAATTTCTGAGAAGATAAAAAATCTATTCTCAAGATTGTACCTCACCAGATATCATGAGATATCCAATCACTGGGTTGGACCTCGTTGAGCAATTTAGAATATTCGATCTCCAGATTGGACATTATCAAGCAAAATGAAGAAGTGAGCTAAAGCCCGTGGAAAGGGCACCTAGATCTATAACTAAATTTCTTTAATGGTGATTACAGAAGGGCAACATGGCTCACAAAATCTGATCTGCCACTCTGACTTTGATTAAAGGTATTTCTAAAACCTTTACATTGGATTATTAGAGATTGATTTATCTCCAATTACATGATTGGATTTAAATTCAGTTCAATAATCGCTCCCCTTACTATCTACTATCTTTGCTTTGCTAAAAGAATAGACTGATTGATTCTCTCCTTTACTTCGAGGATAGTGCCCCATACCAACACAGAGATTGTCACTATAAGACTAAGAATGACAACATAAAGCAAGGGAGAATCTGAGTGCTGTGGGATCCCAATATCCTAACAACAGTTAAAGTTATCAAAAAGTCAAGGTCTGACCCAAATTGAGCGAAGGCGGCCACTTCGCGATATTGTGCCAATTCGAGTTTTAAACTACCGTGGACTTGTTCATAGCTCTCAAATGAGCGGCAGACCCGACACGACTGACAGATAAGCCAACATTAATAGCTGGTCTAATTTCGCGATAAAAGAGCTATGTTTCCGTCGTGATTGCGACTGTCCGTCAAAATCAATCGCAATCTTTGACATAATATTGGAGCAACTGCTTTGAGTCTGTGCGCGCGCTAACCCGAGCAGGACTCCAGATGGATGTGGTCCAATGGCTAAAGCTCTACCAGCTTTTTGTAGATTGGCAATCTCCGAGAGGAACCTTCACCCCCCGGGGGCGGCCAAGTGGGATGGTAGACTTTTTCTTCACCACTAGTGGCAACGAAGTCTTTGGTAATTAGCAAGGGAGGAAGGAAGATCTCCACTCATTCATTAAGTGCTTGGTTATTGTGTGTTCATGGGAAGTCATCTAAAAAATAGGAAAAGTCAGAAGCAGGCAACAGTGGCCAGATCCAGTGCAGAAGCCGAATATAGAGCCATGTCCTATACAGCAGTGGATAAAAGCGCAATGAAGGGCTAGCCTTTCCTTGCACAGCAAAATGAATTTCATATCATTCGAAGGGAGTGCTCACCGCAGGTACTCATACCGTTAAAAAGTTGCATTGCAGAGAAAAATCCTGTGTTGAGCTAAAAAAAGTGAAAGGAAGGTGATGGGGTGAAAAGCACTCCGAATCACTTTTGATTAAAAAAACCCCTTCTTCTCGTTGAACCTAACTTTATTAAATCTCGCTTGCTTGGAATAGAATTATTAGAGCTAATGGGTCGCGAGGAGAGATACTAAAGCTTCGAGAATGGAATTCCTTTCTATTGCCTTTCAATGATGTAATGATACCATCAGGATGGGACTTCGAAAGCAACTTGTTAGTGTAAGGCATGAGAAGCTAAAAAAATGAAGCCCATGTCTTTGAAATCCAACGATCATAATGCCTATAAAAATCGAAAATGAAAGAGCCAAAGTAATGAGAAAATGACTTATCAGGGTTCATAGGACAAGAGCCTATCGGTAAACATAGGAACATGCCTGAAGCTTGATTTCCAGAGGCGTAAGCTACTCAGAAAGCACCACACGACGGTGATCTTGAACATCATTATATGATTTTCCAAATTTTGAGACTAGACTAGCACTTAAGGAAAGAAAGAAGCAGACCAAATGAAAAGAAAAGCTTATTGGCAGCTACCGACTAAACGAATGGTAAGAGATGTGTGAGCTAGATTCGACTTCTTTCTTACAGCCCAATAAGACCGCTAATCTTATCGTAAGGAGAATTTTAGACCAAGCTTCCGATAAACTCAGATTTTCTACTAGTCCAGCACTAACTCTTCGATATATTTCTTGCTGAAAGTATTCCTAATCCCACTGATAACGAGTGGGATCAAATAATTTGATTAGGATAGTTGCTGAACCATACCACATTGTTCCAGCAACAACAAAAACCTCATACTGATATCTATGGTCATCTCTGGTCATATTTCTTTGTAACTTTTGTCATCCTGTTCATTGTGGTTCCAGAGGAGTAAGCCAGCCTTAGGTAGAAGGGTTTCCAGCATCGGATAGGAAAGTAAGAGAAAAGCACATTCACGGAAACCTAAAGACAGTAGCTACTAGAATGAGTCTAATTCTTTCTCTTCTCTACCCGTGCCCGCACAGCAGAGTAGTCAAGAGTCCCAAGACTCTTTTAGTTGTTTTCTTTCAAGAAGGAGTGCCTGAAACATAGCTAACCCTTCTTAAGGCAAGAGTGCTCGAAGAGAAAGCTACCCAAAGGAGAAGCAGTATACGCAAGATCTGTCTTTGTCTCCTTGGTACCCTCCCTCTTATTCTTCCTCTATAATAGCTGCCTCGCTAGCGAAGAGTCTTCCAAGCCCTATGAAGGTGATCGAAACTTCTTTCACTTGTTCACGACTCTACGATGAAGGCTTTCAGGCCTAATCGTAGTATTAGAACATCATAGAGGTCGGCAACATTTTGATCCTTTTTCGATATGCGTTGCAAATACTTTCATTGTTAGCATCTCATCTTCTCTGGAGAAGCTCAAATCGAGTCAAAGGAAAAGTGCATTTTTTGACTCATCTACAGTTCTTGCTGTTCCTGCAATCTAATTGGTTGGCAAGGCTAACAAGATGTCTTTTATATTTGCTGGCAAGTTCAGAGCAATAGCAGAGTAATTTCAATTTACCTCGCAGCTCAAAATTTCATTAAGCATAAGATCATCATTTTCTATCCCATTCCACTGCTAGCTTATGTCCTTTCCTTTTAAGCTAAACTTTATTTTTTATAATTCATCTTCATCTATTTCTCGGTATACTTTACTTACTCTTCTTAATAGGAGAGATTTTGTTGCTTGTCTGGTACCGAAGGAAGGGCTTAAGGGTGAGACTAGGAATAGGAACTTTCCATTCCTCAAGTACGGTTAAGAGCCAATGAGATGGTATTCTTTCCCAAAGAAGGAGTACGTGGGATGAGAACTAGGTCATTTAAAGCGCTCTCTTAAGGGTGAGATCGAAAAGAAATCTAGGCAGGAACTCGCTCAATGAAGCGAAATATGGATCGAACCGAAAGACTAGATGCCCGCCTTTTGAATAGAAGGTGGGCCCTTTCTGTTGGTTGAAGTGCAGTCCGTCGAAGTAGAAAATGCACCACAGGTTGACCCACGGCACGATTCCACCGGCATCTATTCCTGAACCAGTGGATTCAGCTTTTACCAACCCAAGAGAAAAGGAAGAAGCAAAGAGCACCTCTCATCGAGCGACTTCTCAAGGATTGGATTGTGGTTCCAGTAATTAGATATGGTAATAGCTAACCCGGGAATAAACATAGGGTAGGTGGTGCCAGTGATCGCTCAGAAGGACAATCAGGATGTGAGGTACCAAAGGTCAACTCCCTTTCTAATAGTCCAATGTCTGTGATCAAGTAATGCCGGATTGGTATTCACGGGTCACTTTCTTGAACTGAACTGGCTCTAGCCCTTGACTTAGTCCTTTCTTTTCTTGCTCATTTTCAAAAGAAGTAGAAAGAAATAGTGGCTTCCCTAAGATCCAAAGAAATTGCACATGTCAAATGGATCAGAGAGGGTAGGGTTCCCCTACAAACAATTCGAGACACCGATAATAAACATGCTGTGCTGGAATCCTCTGGGTTCAGCTGAACAGGCTGACGATCGACAGAAGATGCTGGGCAAAGCTACTGGCCTGAAGAGTGGGTCTTTCATCCGTCTTTCCTAGGTGCACATCTCCATCTACTAAAAGTAGGGGTGGTTGCTATAGATAGATTGGGTCATTCATAACCAGAGCAATAACCGATGTTACTACAGTAATAACCGAATAACCGATGCCTGTTAAGCCTCACAGCATTGGGACTTCCTAAAGAACAATCGCAGTTTATCAACCACTCATAAGTCCACTGATATCTTCGACCTAGTTTGCAAGATGAACTGTACAATTTTGATTTGTACTCCATCCTTTCTGATAGGATCATGGGATACTATAACCTAGGTCCCTCAACTTTGAATGGATGGCGGGTGTAGGTGGCAAGCAGTTATATGGATACGATGCTTTACCCGTAGATGCTTCTCTAGCTCTTGCAATTAAGATCACTTCTTAAAGTTAATCATCTTATCTATTCGAGCGGAGATTAGTCATTTGAGCTATTTGATTTGTCGATCTTAAATTGCATATACTTGTTATCATCTAACGAATGTCAGAAGTTCAATAACTCGCACATATTTCAAACAAGTAAACTTAGATCAGATTATCTAAGATCAAAAATAGAAACAAACATATGTTTTGAAAGATTCTATTGCATTAATATGAAAAGGTTACAAAAGCCTACATCAGGTTGATGCAAAAGTTGAAAAAGAAGGAAAATATGAATCAGGCCTTAGTCCAAGATTCTATTGAAGGAGGGACCGAGCTAGGTTCTTCTTTGGGAGGAGTCGAGCTAAGTTCTTCCTTAGGAGTGAGCTGAACTACCTTCTTCCTTTGCCTTTTTTTCTAGAGGAGCTTCCATGGTGATAATCTCAACCAGATTGGTTGGGATTTTGGCTAGAGGCACCTCAAAAGAAGGGGTTGCTGGAAGTTGGGTGGTAGTGGCATCAGAGGTCACCTTGGCTGCTGCTTCTATAGCTTCATCTATTATGATCTTGCTGAGGTTAAAGTCAGGAAATAGCTTGATGATCAGGCTCTGATAGCTCTTGAAGCTATAGTCGAAGGCTCCCTCTAAGGTCCAATCACCTCATCCAAGAAAACTTTAGAACTCTTGTAGTCTTTAATAATTTGGGACATCTGCTTTTGATTCCTATCCAGTTGACATTGGTAAGTAATCAAATTGCCCTCCTGCTTCACAATGGTCACCTCACCTCCTTTAGTTTATTTTTTAGCTCAAAAATCTTGTGATATCCTGCTACTAAAAAAAAAAAAAGAAAAATATTGAAGACTCCTGCTGGGAGTCTTCTTATGCATGACCTCATTAGAGAAGAAGTCAAATCCGAGAAGGATTCGGCCTCCCTCCATTCTATAAAACCTTCTCTCCCTCCTTCAAAGCCACCTACGGTGAACACAGGCGATTTTTCTCCCTCTTTTCTCCATTAAAGCTACGGCCTCCCATTATTGTGTTCAGTAGAAATAAAGGTCGGAGATGCCATCGAAGCTTGGGTAAGGCTCTGACCTTTCTTCCTCTCCCTCTTCCCTTTCTCTTCTAACCCCAAACCTCACTGTCGGCCACTGACTTTATCAAAAATTGAGAAGAAAAGAATCTCTATTTTTAAATGATTTTTTTCATAATTTTTTGCCGATTGAACCTCACTGCTGGCCATCTCTAGCTCCTCCACCATCGATCGCTGCTGTCGGACCACCCATCGTGCCGTCGCACCTCGTCGAAGCACAAGCCACCAACCACCCCTCCCCCGTATCCCTCTATTCGATCAGTAAAAGAAAGAAGAAAGAAAAGAAGAAGAAGAAGAAGAAGAAGAGAAAGAAAAAAAGAAAAGAGAGAGAAAGGATTTTCTCTCTCTCCTTCTCTCTCAAAAGACCCTCTCTTTTTCTCTCTTTAACTGCATCACAGATTTTAGGACAAACTTGAGATAAAAATAAGATGACGTTGAATCACTTTGAAATTCATACAGTAGGTTGGATCCCAGTCCAATCCTTATTCGAAATTTATAGCTTCTGATTATACTTAATCCTTATTGAGTCATCTTGATATGATCTTTGATGATCTCAATCATGATTATCTCCTCTGAAGGATACGAAGATTCTCTCTTCACTTTTCTCTCTAACTTTTCTCTCATGATTGACTTTCTCTCTTTAAGAATATCCATGAATCCTGTATTAAGTCATGTCTTCATCTTTTAGGAATTCATGTTGATTTCAATAAATGACCTAAAGTTGCTTTAATATCCATGCTGTATGTCAACCTCATTTGGCTATATCAAGTATGTTGGGATGCGTAGGCAATTTCATACATGTATTTAAATTTTTTTGAAAAATTATAGTAGAAGATAATTAGATTAATCAAATTAATCTAACATGCATATGATCTAATCATCAAATCAACCTACTCTAGGATCTATGATATGATATGTTATATATAAAATCTAAAATAATTCGAAGACAAAATCAACATACATGCATGTGAGCAGTAGACCATATCTACTTCTAATCTGAGTTCAGATCCATACCTAATCATAGGTCGATGATCTCTGATATTGAAAGATATACTGGAGAGGATCTTTGTTAGTTGCTCGCAGTCGCACATACGTCCGATCTCTACGAAAAATTTACTCGAAGCTCCAATCTGATCGATCTTCTTGGGAGTGTTAGCTCATGCAAGGATCTTCTTCTTGACTGATCTGGATCTTTTTTTGAATCTCTAAAATCTTTTCAGAGGTTGATGATGAACTTCTGGAGGAGATGATGAGATAAAAAAAGATAGAGAAGAAATAATTTTTTCTAATTTATTCTCTCTATGCAAACCCAAAGGATTAAAAATCTGAAATTCAGATTTTTGTGCAACCCCAAGAGAGAGGACCCTCCTCCCTATTTTCACACCATAAATCATATCCAAACTTCTACCACATGAAGAGCTCTCTTTTGGTATCTTACACACACAAAAGAAGCCACAAAAATCTTTTTATAGGTGTGTAAAGAGGTGGGGTGAAGAGTCCTAGTGATCCTAGACTCTTTCAGAATTCTGCCTTCCTTTATAATTCCATATCCCAAAACATGACAAAAAAATATGAGACTCCCCTTCTCATATTTTTCTATAGTAAATCAGTTCTCTACTGATCTCTCATAAAATATCTCCTCAAAATATCACACATATAAGGAGAAAAAAATTTATTGACATGGAGAGATTGATCTGGATGAGAATAGATTCTCCTAATAAAAAATATTTTGAAATCTAATTTTAAAATATTTTTTATATCAAAACTAAGTCAGATTTGGATGTGAGATAGATAAGAAAAAAGACTCTTTGGTGTGAAAAAATCTCACACAAAATAATTTTGTGCATAGAGATGCAAACTGGGTTGGTGCAGGGAGAAGAGTTTTATTCCAATAAGGACTCTTATTTTGTTATTTGAATCCAAACCAAATCACATCTGATTTAGCCTAAATAAAATAT
>KE505275.1:92670-117086 GCA_000441515.1 Elaeis oleifera
GGAATACACTGATACATATCTCTTACTAATTCAGAGGGATCAATCCCATCTTCACTCACGCATCGACTTGACAAGTATTTGATCATACTCAAAAATCTTCTATCACTGAATTAAAAATTCTGTTAGTCTGGCACCAAAGTACAGTTAGTTGCTTGTAAGTTACCATGGTGATCTCAAGTCTGAGGGACACTTATACCCATACCCTTCATGAGCTATTCTTGACAGCAGAGTGTTCCGTAGTTGGTCATATTCAGTGATGATGTATCCATATATCTTACCTGTATGCCATACCAATATCTCCATACCATTTGGTTATAAGAACAACTAACGCATATGGCACACAATGATCTATACTTGATATCGCTATCATCCTAGTAATAACGTATCATTTGGTCGTAAATCAGTTTAAGAACTACGTGATAAATATTTCTTTATCGATCAAAGTAGTCCTAAGAACTTCATCACAATATAGGAGTTCGTTAGAAAATATAATCTTATGATAAAAATATCAAATAATTTTAATATTATCAATTCATATACATTTATAATTAGCACAATCGTCAAATGATTGACTTTAGGATATAATTTTCAACAAAGTATCCTTCAAATTCATTAGTACTAAACTCTATTATTTAATTTTACTTTGATTTGATCTGTACTTCATAATTTCTTGATCAAGTCGCTTAAATCTGACTCAGCTTGGAGACCCTGAATTGTCTTAATATCTGGATGGTCCGATACGTCCGATCAATAGTCCTCTTTCTTTATGATTTAATCTTATTATATTCATCGAATAAAAATTGATGATGATTTGATATTTTAAATAAGATTAGCTAATTTTTTAATAAATTTTGAAGATCTAAGATGATCGAGATAAGTAGATCTTACACTCATTATATATTTTTAAATAATTATGTTTCTATATAAAGAATTATTGTTGATGACATTATATTTTTCATAGAATAAAATAAGCATATGTGATATGAAAAATATATTTTATTATAAATATTGATTTCATAAATATATTTTATAAAAAAATATGATTATGAAGTATAAATTTTATTATTTTTTTATCTATATATATGCATATTTTAAAAAAAATATAAAGATTTCAAAGACTCTCAGATGGCTATGAATGAATTTCTTCGAGAATGTCGATATCTGGAGCTAGCATCTACATGAAACATGGCCCTGTCAATAGGTATACAATTGACACACGACAAAACTCCGTTACTTAAGAAATATGATCCTATCACAGGTATAATAGTGATCTTAGCATGAATATTTGTGAGTAATATTTTGAAACATGGCATAAATATATGACAAGAATGATTTATGATTTATAATTATAAAATATACATGATTTTCTGCATGCATGATGGGTTTATAACTTATTTTATTATATGATATATGAATATTTATTTTTATAATATCTATTACTTTCTAAATATTGTATTATCATAAAAATTTTATACTTGATCCGATAAGAAAGCATCGATTCCACTTACTAAGCTAGTATAGCTCACACTGTTTTATTTTTCTTTTTTACAGAGAAAAAAGATTAGGATCGACGAAGGATTTAAGCTTGAAGATTTACATAGCAAGCTTGAAAATTTTGTACTATAAGTTTAGTTTATTTTATGATCATGGATTTATAGTTATTTATTATGAATGTTGAGATTTGGTTTGGTACTTATTTTTAAATTTAGATGATTCGAACTAATATTAATTTAATTATTTAATAAATAATAAAATTAAATATTTATTTGATGGATTTTAGCTGATTATAATTTATTGGCTTCATGTTATCGTGGGCTCTATCCCTCAGTAGTATGGTCATATTATATCTCGAATTTGGGATATGATATTTTATGATATCAGAGCCTAGACTATGATTACTTGAGACTGTAGATTAAATAACCAGGATATGATATAAGTAATACTAGAGCTTAGGTTATGATCACTAAGGACTATAACTTAAGTGATATTTGAGTATAAAATTATGATCACTAGGGACATAGTCAATGTAGCCTAAAGGATTCAAAGATTGTATTTCAATTCAATAGGTATTATGATAGAATTTAATTAGTGGCATATGATGTTTAATTAGTGGCATATGATGTATGTAATAGAATTGATGAGTTATATCTAGCATTTCAATAAATAGGATTGGACCTAAGTATGAGAGATGTTGACTTTGGAATAAAATAGGATATATTGATATGTTATGTCGAATATGCTTCATCAA
The DNA here is from genome assembly GCA_000441515.1 of Elaeis oleifera. NCBI lineage: Eukaryota > Viridiplantae > Streptophyta > Magnoliopsida > Arecales > Arecaceae > Elaeis > Elaeis oleifera. Next base: position 94,919 of record KE505275.1, read on the forward strand.
TTATTATTTAGATGATTTTGAACTTTTAAACTTAATATGAGTGAAGATCATGACTTTTTAATTTGATGTTAATTGTCTGATCATTACAATTTTGGGAAGGAAGCTTTTGGGATGTGACCTAAAAAAAATTTACATCATACGAGAGAAATATTTTTTAACGTTGAACCTATAAGAGGATCATATATGAAACTTGCATATAAATAAAAATATATATTTGATTTATTGGTGGATTGGATGACATACATGTACTAGTGAAATCTTTAATAATTTATACTGCCATCTTTTGTATTAGATTACTTGATCTTTCTTAAATCTATTGAAGATAATGGAATGTATTGATTATTTCAAATCAAAGTTTAGGTTTTGGAGCTAATCTAAGGTATCTTGCTATTATCAAATTTTTAAAAGATTTATATGAGTTTAAACAAATAAGCGACAAGATTTCATGTTGGTTTAGTTATTAATGTAAGGGTCATGATGAAGAAAGCTCAATAAGAGATAACCGAAATTATTTTACTCATAATGATATTGGCTGGAGGACTTCAAATTTGTTGGATATTTGAGTTAATCATTTTACAAAGAGAAGTTGATTTAGAATTATCCTATTAATTATCAAATAAATCTAAGGCTAACTCACTCTAAATTAATTCTACAGGTATTAAATTATAAATGAGTAGGTGCAAGCTTATGCAATGATTCCAAATATAGAAAATAGATCAAGATTTAATTTAGTATGGCATGCTCAAGGAATAGTAAAACAAAGAATTTAAAGCTTTGTCCTAGTTTATCTATAAAAAAAAATTGGAAGGTTGGATCTTTACTAAGATTCATCCGATAACCTTAGAGAATTCGATGGGTTCACATCAAAGTGCATAATAGAAGTATAGTGGTTGAATTATACTAAAACCAGTTAAGAATACTAATGCAGTAAATGATATGAATGGAGATTTGATTTTTGTAAAAGTGACTACCATTAATAAATGAAAAGATAAGATTATTGATTCTTAGGCTTGTTTAGATGTTGCAATACTATCTCCGATAATTGGTTCTTTTATTATAGCAATGGTTAGAAGAATTTTGAGCATCTAATACTCTAGATTTTTCTATATTTATGATGAATAGATAGGGTTAATTATGATTCTCATGTAAAATTAATCAAAAGTAAATAATTTCATAGATAAGGAATTATAAAATTTCAATCCAAGACTAAAAGATCAAAAAAATTCATTATCTTACAAATGGAAATAATCTAGTTTTGAAATACTATATAATTATTTATGTTAAAAACTCATGGAACAAGTACTTTGAGATGTAAATAATTTGGAAGCTTAAGGATAATACGAGGGTTATGTATTTTAACGTTCAAAATCTCAAGTATGCCAAGTTTCGAGGATGAAACTTTTTGAGGATAGAATATGATATCTTGCTCTAAACAAAAAAAAAGAAAATATTGAAGACTTCTGTTGGGAGTCTTCTTCTACGTGACCTCATCAGAGAGGAAGTCGAGTTTGAGAAGGATTCGACCTTTCTTCCACTCTATAAAACCTCCCCTCCCTCCTCCAAAGCTACCTACGGTGAACACTAGCAATTTTCCTCCTTTTCTCCATTGAAGTCACGGCCTCCCATTGTTGCATTCATCTGAAAACAGAGGTTGGAGATGCCACCGAAGCTTAGGTAAGGCTCTGATCTTTCTTCCTCTCCCTCTTTCCTTTCTCCTCTAGCCCCAGATCGCACTATCGACTGCCGACTTTGCCAAAAATCGAGAAGAAAAGGATGTCTTATTTTCAAATAATTTTTTCATAATTTCTCGCTGGCCAAATCTTGCGGTCGGCCATCTGTAGCTCTACCACCATCGGTCACCGCTGCTGGACCACCTCATCGGAGCATGAGCCACCAAGTGTCCCCCATGTCCTTCCTCTATTCGATCAGTAAAAGAAAGAAGAAAGAAAGAAAGAAGAAGAAGAAGAAAGAAAAGAAAAAAAAAAAGAAGAGAAAAAATTTCTTTCTCTCCTCTCTCTCTCCTTCCTTCTCTAAGGTCTTTCTACTCTCTCTTTCTCTCTCTAACTGTATCACAGATCCTAAGATAAATTGAGATGAAATAAGATGACTTGAAATCACTTCAAAATTTATACAGTAGGTTAGATTTCAGTCTGACTCTTATTCGAAATTTATAGTATCTGATCATAGTTAATCCATATTGAGTCACTTTGGTATGATCTCTGATGATCTCAATCATGATTGGCTCTTCTGAAGGATATAAAAATTCTCTCTCCATTTTCTCTCTCCACTTTCTCTCTCATGAATAAATTTTTCTCTTTAAGAAGATCTATGAATCCTATATTGAGTTATGTCTTCATCTTCTAAGGACTCATGTTGACTCCAACAAAATAATCTGAAGCTGCTTTAATATCCATGCTGTATGTCCATCTCATTTGGTCATATTATCTTTCAGATTCATTATTAATAAACTCTATTGATTGATCTTGATCTTGATCCAATCTGTACTTCGATTTTCTGATCAAGTCGCTTAAATCTGACCCTCAACTCAGAGATCTTGAATTGCCCTGGTGTCGAAATGATCCGACACCTTCAGTCAACAGTCTTCTTTCTTAGATTTAATCTTATTATATTCATCAAATAGAAATTGATGATAATTTGATATTTTAAATAGGATTAACTAATTTTTTAACTAAATTTGAAGATCTAAGATGATCGAGGTAAGTAGATCTTACGCTCCTTATATATTTTAAGTAACCATATTTTTATGTAAAAATTATTATTGATGAAATTATATTTTTTATAAACTAAAAATCAATATATGTGAGTTAAAAAGTATATTTTATTATGAGTATTGATTCTATGAATATGTTTTATGAAAATAGTATGATTATGAAGCATAAATTTTATTATTTTTTTATTTATATATATGTATGTTCTAAGAAAAAATATAAAAATTTTAAAGGCTCTCAAATAGCTATGAACGAATCTCTTCGAAAAGATCAACGTCCGAAGCTAGCATCCACATAAAATATGGCTCTATCAATGGCTCTAAAGTTGGCACACGAATAAAAACTCTATCGATTAAGAAACATAATCTTGTTACAGGTATAATAATGATCTTACCATGAATATCTATAAGTAATATTTTAAAACATAATATGAATACATGATAAGAGTGATTTATAATTCATGATTGTAAAATATACATGATTTTCTGCATGCACGATGGGTTTACAACTTATTTTATTATATACTTTATAAAATATTTATTTTTAGTAATATCTATTACTTTCTAAATATTATATTATCATAAAAAAATTTATGCTTGATTCGATAAGTATTGGTTCTATTTATTAAGCTAGTGTAGCTCATATCTTTTATTTTTTTTAACAAAAAAAAAGATTAGGATCGATGAAGGATTTAAGTTTGGAGATTTGCATAGCAAGCTTAAAAATTTATACTAAAAGTTTAGTTTATTTTATGATCATAGATTTATAATTATTATTATAAATATTGAGATTTAGATTGGTATTTGCTTTTAGATTTAGATGCTCTGAATCAGTATTGATTTAATTATTTAATGATTAATGAAATTGGATCTTTATTTGATGGATTTTAGTTGATTATGTTTGATTGGCTTCGTATTATCATGGGCCCCATCTCTCAATAGTATGATCATGTTATATCTTGAATTTGGGATGTGACAAATCTTCTCAGCATTCTTCCACAATGGGTCCTCCTTTTTGGCCAACTGATCATCCTTCTCATTCAGCTGACGTTGATCGTCTAGTAGTTTTTTATTCTTATCCTTTATGGAATTCAATTTTCTTGGAGCTGCTTCTTCAACCCCTTTGCTGCCTCTTTTCTTGGCAACCTTTTTTCTACTACCCTCTTAACCTCCTCGACCACCTTTTTAGCTTTTTTCTCGACCTTCAGACCTTCCTCCATGATCTTTTATTTTCATAAAACTACCCCATGTGCTTATGCATCAGCCTAGTACATGATGAACTGCAAAAAAGGGTAGAGAAAAGAAATGATTAGATTGGTCAAGAGCCAAATATAAAAGGAAAAAGAAAGAAAGAAAATATGGTTAGGTCGCAACAACCGATGTAAAAAATAAAGAAAAGAGAGAATTAAAGACTTACATCCATAATGCTAGTGTAACCATAGTTCGCCAACTCATCTATAGAGAGGTCCCTCCTTTGAGTGTCGAGATCTCTTTGGGGCATCATTCTGTCGAAGAGGTCTTGAGCAAGCCTTGACATCTCCATCAATGATGCCTTCGCCAAGTCAATAGCTTCCATCGAGGTGGATGGTGGATTGTCTGATGGTGTCGGATGATGATTGATTGGCCAAGGCACCTTGTCCGATGACTGACGGGTGCTAGAGAAACCCCTTTGATTGTGGTCCTTTGGAGGGTGGTGGTCAAGCCGCCTTAGTAGTCGATGAGCTAGCTTCGACAAGACAATGGAGATTGCAATGGTGTCACTGTCAATAACAATGACCTCGGATGATGATCAATGAGCAGTTGATGTTAGCGGGGCAGCCTCCTTGGCCTTCTTGGATGCAGGAGCAGTAGCAAACTAATCAGCTTGAGTTATTCTTTTCTTGGCCTCCTCCAATCTTTATATGTTGAACTTCATTGTCTCTATCACATGAAAGCGGAGTCAATAACTGAAGGTATTGATGAAAAGTACTAAAGCAATGAAATTAACATCACACTTATCCTGAGAAGAGACCTGACTTATGCTGGCTTCAAGCAAAGATTGCTCCATCACCAATAAACTTATCTTGGATACTTTCATACCCAAAAGCCCTGCAAAAATGTCCTTATCCCTAGGATGTACCTCATTATATGAGTTTTGTTGTTTTAGGGGTGCACCATTTGCAGTCGAAATCCCATAGAACATCGTGAAGAAATGAAGAAGAAATGAGTCTTCTAATTGTGAATGGAAAAAGGAATGGCAAGACCAAATTTACATTTTGATCGAGGTGAAAATACCACCAGTCTTTCTCATATGGGTGTTTCTTGAGGATAAAGTGCGTGCCCTAAAGAGAGAAATCAGAAGTTCTATAGCAAAAAATTTGCAGTAGATAATAAAACTATGATGGCCTAGATGGCATTGGGAGTAACTTGAATTGGATGAATTCTATAGAAATCAAAAATATTACTGAAAAAAGATATAAAAATTACAGATTAGACTAAAGTGCCTCATCGTAAAATGCGATATAGCTATCCGGAGGTTCAGTTGCCTACCATCCTGACCTAGTTCTGTTAATTGAAACTCCTCAAGAATGGAGCATTTCTCCCTAAGTTCCTAAAGATCGATGTCGGTCAGAGTAGATTGCTCAGTAGTCGGTCCGAGACGATCCATGAGTCCCCTTATAGGAGACTCGGGATTATCTTGACCAAAGGTACTGACCTTGACCTCTACCCAAAGTGGACTTTTCACCTTAAAATCGAGCGTCGATTGGATTGATCGAGATACCCAACTACTCTGATACGACACAATACTAAAAGACATTCTGACAAAAGAAAAAGTACAAAAATAAATAGGGATGGAAAGGATTTGAAGGAAACAGGAACAAAAAAGAAAACTATCCAAAAGAAGAAATAGGAGACCCCAAAACCCTAAAACTTGGGTTCTATGAGATGGGAATGAAAATAGATACTTTACGAAAAAGAGGGGATTTGAGGAAGCTTTTGAAGGGCTTCTTCTTCTCTTTCTTCATCGACTCTGGAGACTTTAAAAGACCTTCTTCTTTGTCACTAGTGGTGCAAGGGCTCAGGGAAAAATTCGTAGGTTTCGGCAAGGGAAAATAGCAATAGTGATTTTCATCCACAAGGTAGGCTATTATAAAGATGTTCAATAGTCCAAATTAACCTGATGTACCATCAGATTAGTGCCATTTGTTAGCCATCTAATGAGTTTGTAGAGTGATATTTCAGTCCATCTCTCCCTGATGCAGCCACATAAGCGAGATCCACATGAAGGCCAATCTCCCCAATGGCATCCCAACACCTAGCACACATGTCCCATGGTTAGCCACTTTGACACTTATGGAATCTCGATTTTTCAGACACTTATCATTACTCCATACGGTAGAATGATTTTTAAAAGAATGAAGCATCACTTTGAATAATTATTTTTAGCTACTGGCAGGACAAAGCATTTATTATGATAATACAAGTTAGATAAAATCTTTGAAATACTTTCCAGATCAAAGTGAGTCATCTCACTTCGGTTTGAAAAGTGGAGGGTATATGTCGGTGCATATTATCCGACCTCATCATCATCTAAACACATGGCAATATATTATTATTTGAGGTAAATATTCTCTCATGTCATATCGGCCCACAACCAATTCTCCTCTTCAGTGTTATCTGTTAAATCGGCTTAATTCAGAATTGCTAATGAATGGGACACTTACCTCAGTCTGATTCTGATCTCCATCACTGTATGTCAGTTTCTGGCCAACTTGATTACTCAAGACATGGTACCCAGTTCAGATGTTTATCAATATCATTTATTCCACATCAGTCTCTTACCAATGTACTTTCAAAGATATAGATGGTTATCTGACAGCTGTCATCCAACTCAACTGTAACTGTCTTTCAGTTATACTCCAGTTCATTTGTTATATGGATAGCTGTCCCATGATATCTGTACAACTGATCATTTTGTTACAACAATCTAATGGCTTAATAGATCTAATAGCCTAACAGTTCTCTAACAGCCTAACAGATCTCTAGTGGTTTAACAATTTTTTTAAACTTAAGCAAGCTCTTTCTATAAAAGAGAGATAAGGTACACTCTGAAAAGTAAGTCAAAACAAGTTTAAACTCATAGAGATGAAACTCTGCTAAAATTTCTACTAAGAAACAAGATCGCTCTCTCCATTTAAAGTTCATTTTACTTTCTCCACTCACAAACTCTCACTTCTTCCTTTCTATTTCTCTATTTTCACTATCTGTTCTCAAGGCTCTAGCTGACTTAAGCATCGAAGGATCCTAAACTGGAGGGTACCCTATGATTTTGAGACTTCTTTTGTAGGTTTTGCCCACGGTTCACATTGATCCAACTCTCAGCTTTCCAGCTCAGTTCTTTATCAACCTTATTTCTGGAGCCTTGCAGCAATAACCATCAATCCAATCCATGATTTAGAATTAATTTACTTACAAATTGGCATAATTAGCTTACCAAAAGAGGCCTCACCCCTACCGTCGTAGACTATCAAAAGCTCAAAGATATTAATATCAATTCATAAACAATACTAATGTTATCATCATTTACAGCTACTTAACTATAGATATATTGCTAACATATGAATAAAGCATTGATTTCAAAATGGTTCAATTATTGACTTATATTTCCGACAGAGAAGAAAAAAAATCAAGAAGAGAAAAAGGAACCTGTTCGCATGTATTGCAGCCAACTCCCTCATCATCTGTTGTCGAGAACGAGCATCTGCAAAATGAAGTCCACACTGACCGAAGTTATCTCCGACGGAGATCCTCCAATGCTTAAGTCAGAGAGGAAGATTGGACAACAGTAGTTTAAATGAGAAAGATGGCAGAGCTCAGCCTAGAAGTGGCTTACCGAAGCTGTTGCCTTACCCTCTTTTTATAGAGTAGATAGTTGTAACCGTCGGATATGGTCCCGCATTTGATGGCATAGAATCATTGGGCGGTAATCTCGTAGTGGATTATTAATCCTCGAAGATTACGTCATGATATTTGTGGGATAACCATCCGGGATGGTTATGATATATTTGAATAAGTCGGTCGACTATGAGTCGGGGTCGACCGTCGGTTAGCAACTCTGAAATACCGACGGTCGAAGTAGTCCATTATCTGAAGAGTCCGAACATTGGCAGCTTACTGATGTTCAGTCGGTGAGGGGTGTTCAGTTGGTCGGTTGAGAGTAGTGTCAGCCTGCTTAGTCAATATTCGGTCAGTAGTCGCTTTCAGGGTCATCTGTCTGTTCGATGGGCCAAAGTCGGGTGTTGGTCAGACTGCACCGAAGATTGATCAATGGACGGAGGTCAGTCGATTTATCCCAACAGTTGCCCCCCCACTCCTGAGTCCAATGGTGAGTTGCTACATGCGTAGCCATGTGGTCCATTGTCTTTGACAAAGGAGTTGTTATCTGTCACATTGAATCCCGACTCTGCCGCCACATTCTCTGGAGCACGATCGATCAATCATTTTGTCATCTTTAAGCTATCATATCAATAGGGAGATCTGGTGTCAGGCATTATTTGTGGAAGGTGAGCCAGCATCAGGTATTATATCGGGAAGGCAAACCGATGTCGTACGATTTCATTCTGATTTGTAGATTTCCACCACGTGTCGGGGCGTCATTGGGTCGGAGCTATTCGTGCGGATGGAGGTGACGTGGTTCAATTTGATGCAGGTACATCGAACCGTCGGGTCGATGATGGGTCCAGATGCTACCACGTGTCATCATCCGACGTGGTCTTGATCTGACCACTTTCATTCGGGCCGTCGGACGCTCCTCTATATAAAGGAGCCGCTGTCAGCCAGGTATCCATCCCTCATTTTATTTTTCTGATGGGAGGACTCTGTTAGAGAGCTGCTCTCATGCGAAATATCTCTTGTCATTTTCTTCTTAGTCCTCTTGAATCTTTGATAGTTTCTTGATGGGCGAGATTCCTGCAGGGGATGGTTGGTCAGAGATTCCGACCAATGACTCCCTATCGGGCCCAGAAGTTCTCTTATTATCAGGTCCGATTGTTGGTCAGTTTCGGAAGCAGCATCGTACTTTGGGCTGATGTCAGCTTTTTACTCCTGGTGCCGATGGTGGGGTCAACGACCCATTACCGTATATCCCGCATCCCCATCTCAGTTGCACGATCAAAGTCATCCTCATCGGTGGACAAAAATCTGAAGCCCACCTCTAGCTCCTCTACGAGAAGTGTGCGGTCGTCGCCCGAGCTTCGATAAGGAGGGTACGATTGTCGATTGGGCTCCAATGAGGAGGGTACGATCATCGATCGGCTCCAATGAGGAGGGTGCGATCGTCGATCGGGTTTCTACGAGGAGGGTGTGGTCGTCGATCGAGTGAGATCCTCTTTGTACCCGTACGAGTGGGTCAGTCTGTTGATGTGGTTAGTCGAGCAATGTGATCGGTCAATCATCTTCACAACTCGACTCGAGGCGTATCGTCCCCGAGCTGGAAGGTGGAGTTCATCGGAGAAACCGATCCAAGGTAGGCCTATCGATTCTTCAGTGAAAAAAAGGAAGAGCGATGAAGATTAGTCGGTGCTTCTGATTTTTCTTTTTGTAAAGAAAGATGTGTAATCAAACTTCGGTCTAATTTTGTAATCTTTTTTTGATAATGAAAGTACTTCTTTTTTGAAATACCTCTGAGTCATCGAATTTGTTGTGTCTGCTTGTAGAACAATCTCTGAATGTAGATCGTAGATATGACTATTTCGCAGACTTTATAGAATCTGCTAGTCGTGTAGTTTCTGACGTATTTAGTTAGGATAACGATGGTAAGTCGTATCCATCACCCGAAGCTTGATCGAATTTATACGTCATTTTGTCTGATAAATGGTGGCAAACCAAATATCCTTCGACTGACCGTGGCCATGTCAGTATAATTTCAATACGACCTTGGTCATCTTGGCATTTTATCTTTCTTAGTTGATACCTAGTCAGCAAATTAGCCAGCTGCTTCAATGGAGAGCTAACTATGAGGGCAGCACAGCTTTTGTGGAGAAGATCTGCATCACCAGCGCTGGCCTCCATTGAAGTAGATAGTTCGGTTCTGCAGGAGAACCGAAATGTAGTCGGTGGTTAGGCCATTGGTCTCTGATTTCTTTGGAAAGTCAGATTCCAAGTTGCAACATCGGTGCTTCGGCCTCCTCAATGAGGACCGACATTTCATTGGAAGACTGATTTACAATTTCGAAGCTGAATTATATTTTCAAGTGTGTACAAGGATTAATGATAGTATAGCTTTAGATTGTCGGCATTCCAAGTTCGGGGAATAGCCAACCTTCCAAAGTTTCGAGCAAATAAGCACCCAATTTGAGTGTCTCCGATATCTTATAGGGTCTTTCCCAATTTGGAGATAGCTTTCTTTGATCTAGGAGTTTTGAGATTTCTACTTTCTCAGAACTAAGTCTCCTGATCGGAAAACTTTCGATTTGACTTTGGTGTTATAGTACCGAGCTATCCTCTATCGGTATGTGGCCATGTGAAGTGGAGCTTCGTGTCGGAGTTCTGATAGGAGATCTAAGTCGGCTCTCCGATACTCGAAGTTATTCGGTTCATTGTATTGCTCAACTCTTATCGATGATAGTCTGATCTCAAGTGAGATCATTGCTTCTGTCCGGTAGGCTAAGTTGAAGGGAGACTCTCCAGTCGGTATACAGAGAGTCGTCCGATATGCCCATAGGACTATATACAATTCTTCGACCTAAAAGCCCTTAGCTTCATTCAATCGGGTCTTCAGCCCATGCAGGATAGTTCGGTTGGTTACCTCAACCTCTCTGTTCGACTGTGAATGTCCGACTGACGTAAGCTTGTTTGTAATGTGAAACTTCGCACAGAATTCTCTGAAGTCCTGATTGTCGAATTATCATCCATTATTGGTGATGATGGTCTGCGGTAATCTGAATCTGCAGATGATGGATTTTTGGATAAAATCCTCCATTTTGCACTCGATGATTTGGGCTAGAGGTTCGACCTCCACCCACTTAGTAAAATAGTCGATTGTGACCACTATAAATTTTCTCTGACCAGATGTCAGGGAAAAGGATCAAATATGTCGATTCTCCACTGAGCGGAAGGCCAGGGTGCGATAATTGACATCAGCTGGCTGGCGGGTTGATGCTGTATGTTGGCATACTTCTGGCATAGTTTGCATCTCCAGACCAACTCAACCGCATCCTTTTTATGGTGGGCCAGTAGTAATCTTATCGCAAGACCTTGTAGGCCAGGGACTTGCCCCCCAAGTGGTTTCCGCAAATTTCTTCATGTAGTTCTCTGAGTGCATAATCGACGTCCGACGGTCTCAGGCACTTCAGCAAGGGAAGGAGAATGATCTCTTGTAGAGATGACTATTCATCATCACATACTGAAAAGCTATCCATCGAAGCCATTTTGCTTCCATATGATCCTCGGGAGGACCCCATCGGATAAATACCAAATGATCGGGTCCATCCAGCTTGGCTCGACTGTCAGCTGCAACACTTCCTCAACTTTATCGATGCTGGGCTGTTTAAGACGCTCCACAAATGTTTGGCCCAGTGAACTATAAGCAGTCGTCACCAGTCGAAAAGTACGTCGGCTCGAGCATTCTCAATCCTGGATATGTGGAAGATCTCGAAGTATCTTAAATTCGTCGTGAGATTTCTCACCTTCTGAAGGTATTTCACCATGGTCGGGTCTCGAGCTTCAAATTTACCTTTGACTTATCCCACGATCAGTTGAGAGTCAGTGAAGACCTTCAGACTGTCGATCTCAAGCTCCTTGACTATTTTCAAGTTGACTAGAAGAGCTTCGTACTCGATTTGATTATTAGAAACTTTGAAGTTGAACCAGAGAGCGTACTTAGTGACTACCCTTCTTAGTTGGTGAGTATGAGGTCAGCTCCACTGTCTTGAGCGTTTGATGCCCCATCGATGTGCAGCACCCAAGTCGACTTAAAGTCAGGCTCAGGAGTCACAGCCTCCTTCATATCCACATCTTCCGACTTATCGTCGGCTATTGTGCATTCCGCGATGAAGTCGGCTAGAACTTGTGCCTTCATGGACGGCCATGATCGGTATTGTATGTCGAACTCGCCTAGCTTCACTGCCCACTTCGCCATTCGTTCTGATGTATCAGGACGGTGCAGGATCACCTTCAACGACTGATTGGTGAGGACCACAATAGTATGCATCTGAAAATATAGGCGAAGCCGTTGTGCCGATATGATCAGAGTGTAGATCATTTTCTTCGCTCTTGAGTATCGGATCTCGATATTGTAGAGTACTTTATTGGTGTAGTAGATGGATCGATGAATTCGACTTTCATCCTCTTGAACGAGTACCGAACTAACCACCTCTGTCGAAGTCGCCAAGTAGAGATATAGTATTTCTCTTATCTCTGGCTTTGTGAGCAAAGGTGGAGAAGCCAAGTACTTCTTCAGATCCTCAAAGGCTTGTCAGTATTCATCTGACTAGGAGAAGTCCTTCGCTCACCTCAAAGTCTTGAAGAATGGTAGACACCTCTCAGCCGATCTAAAGATAAATCGACTGAGTGCGGTGATTCTCTCATTCAGTTGTTGTACCTTCTTCTTCATGCTCGGATACTTCATATCGATGATAGCTTTTATTTTTTGAGATTGGCTTCGATTCCCCATTGCGAAACAAAGAATCCAAGAAATTTTCTGAGGTCCCCCCGAAGGCACATTTGGTCGGATTTAGTCTCATCTGGTATTGTCGGAGTGTGTCGCAGGCTTCTTCCAAATCCCGAACATAATCTGAGGTCTGAGTGCTCTTCACCAGCATGTCGTCCACGTATACTTCCATGTTTCGCCCTATCTACGTCTTGAAGATTTTGTTGATAAGCTGCTGATAGGTAGCTCCGGTGTTTTTCAGACCGAAAGGCATTACCTTGTAGCAGTACAAGCCTTTGTCGGTCATGAAAGCAGTGTGCTCTTCATCCTCTGGCATCATGCGGATTTGGTTATATCCAGCAAAGACATCTATGAAGCTCAAAAGTTGATGACTCGATATTGCATCTACCAGCTGATCGATTTTCGACAGTAGAAAGCTGTTTTTCGGACAAGCTCGATTCAGATCAGTGTAGTCGATATAAATCTTTCATTTTTCGTTAGTCTTTTTCATCATTATCATATTGGCGAACCAGTCGGGATATGTGGCCTCTTTGATGAAGCCTGCTGCAAGTAGCTTGTCAACTTCCTCATCGATGGTCTTTTGTCTCTCTAAAGCAAAGGACCGCTTTTTTCATCTCACCGACCTAGCATTCAGGTTGATGTTGAGTCGGTGAGTTATTATTTTCAAGGGAGTATCGGGCATATTTGTGGCCGACCAAGCAAATACGTCAGCATTGGCTCTAAGCAGTTTGATTAGTTGTTGACATTCCGAGTCGGATAGTTGTGACCCGATTCGGACCGTCTGCTCGGAGTTTTCTATTATTGGGATGGAAATCAGCTATTCTGTTGGTTCACCCCTTTCCTGATTCTCTCTTTGATCTAATTTGTCGACCGACAGGGAGTCCTCAAGTTTATTATTTTGAGTGGAGATTAGGAAGCAGCGTCGAACAAATTGTTGATCTCCACACATTTCTCTGACCCCATTCTTAGTCGAAAATTGGACCAATAAATGGTATGTCGAGACTATCGCTCTTAGAGCATTTAGTCCGAGTCTTTCGAGTATGGCATTGTAGGTCGAGGGTACTCGGACGACCGTAAAGGTCATGAAGATGGTGCTTTGCTGTGGTTCGGTCCTAGTGGTTAAGGGAGAGTGATTTCTTCTTCCACTGTGATCGCATCTCCGATGAAGCCAACTAATGGCGTCGAGACTCTCCTGAGTCGGTCAGTCGGTAATTATATTTGGGAGAAGATCGAGTAAAACAGAACATCAGCTGAGCTTCCATTATCAATAAATATTTTTTTACATCATAATTCGCTATTATTGTCGAAACAACAACAACATCATCATGGGGAGTTTGGATTCTTCGAGCATCTTTCTCTGAGAAGGTTATTACATCATGGAGCCGCAGTCGCTTTGTCGACTCCTCGTCGGAAGTTGCCCTCTGATCCAGTCATCTGAAGATCATGTTGATGACTCCTGCAGTTGGCTGGTTATTCACAGCTTCCTCAGTTGGTTGAGGTCGTCGATCGGGAGGAGATTGAGCCGATAGATCCCTCCGATATTTTTTGAGGTAGCCTCGTCGTATCAGGACTTCTATTTCGTCCCTAAGCTGGATGCATTGTTCAGTGTTATGACCGTAGTCACGGTGAAACCGATAATACTTTCTTCGATCGTGGTTCCTCATTTTCATCGACGAAGGATGCTGTAGATATTTTGCTCCTTCGATCTCCATGAGAATCGTGCACGAGGAGCAGAAAAAGGGGTATAGGAGTCATACCTGTTATACGTCGGTTTCAGACTCTGTCGTCAGGGTGAGGCTCGCTTATTGGATGAAGGCTTACTTGATTCGATCGGAACCCACTCTTCTTCTGCTTTTCTTCTAACCTTTACTTTCCATCTGGCATCGGTCAGAAGCTCCTTCATCCGTGCGCATGTATTTGTACGCATGCTCCAAGAGTTCAGCATATGTTCGAGGGAGGATCTTATCCAGTGAGTACGTGAATCGAGATCTTCTCAGACCTCTTTTCATAGTCGATATGGTCATGTCTTCGTTAAGGTCCCTGACCTCAAGTGTGACCGCGTTGAATCGGGCCACGAAGTCTCGAAGTGTTTCGGTCTCCCCTTGCTTGATCGAGAAGAGACTATCCGAGGTTCGTGGCGGCCTCCGACTGGTGCTGAAGTGGGCCACGAAAGAATGTCCTAGCTGTCCGAAGGAGTCGATGCTTCCCGATCGAAGCCCGGAGTACCAGACCCGAGCAGCTTTCCGAAGTATGGCCGGAAAGTCGATGTATAGAAAGGCATCGATTGCCCCTTGAATCATCATGAGAGCTTTGTAGCTCTCAAGATGTTCAACTGAGTCGGTGAAACCGTCGTAGGGTTCCACGTGCGGCATCTTGAACCGAGTTGGGATCGGTTCATCCAAGATGAGTTGGAAGAGAGGTTGGGCGGTACGAAATCAAAATCATTCGAAGACTTCTGATCGTCCATCTGGAGCTGGGCGAGTCGACAGTTGATTTTTTGATCTTACGTTCGTAGTCGTTGAGCCACCGATGGTGGAGACTCCAAAGGTTGATCCTCCCGACGAATTAGAATGAGAGGCAGACAGTGTTTGCGGTCGCTTCCTTCTTGTCCGATCCAACTGAGAAAGAGAGGGGCATCATGAATGATGGGTGGTGCGTCGAGAGCACCACGAATACCGCTCCTTATCCCACTGAGAAAGCCGAGACAGCCGCTCTGGTGAAAGAGATAGAGATTGCTGCGGATGACGGCTGCCGTGCCTGGACGGCACTGAATGCGCCACCAGTTGCTTCGCCAGCGGCTATGGTGGCTGGATCTGCTGCTGCTGGAGGCTTCGACCGCCTCAATAAAGACATTCATTTGAGGCACGATCGCAGCAATCTAGGCGTTCCTGGTGATCACAGGTCACGGAGAACTGGGCTCTGCTACTGGAGGGAGGGGAGGAGCCTCTTTCTGGTAGAAGAGTGTCTAGCCGATCTAGTTGCTGTTGATCGTTGAGCTTTGATTTTCATCATTGCAAATTATTTTCTCCCCTATCTGGCGCGCCAATCTGTTGCGGCCAACTCTCCATCGCCTGTCGTTGGGAACGAGCACCTGCAAAATGAAGTCCATACTGATCGAAGTTGTCTTCGGCTGGGACTCTCCGATGCTTAAGTCAGAGAGGGAGACTGGGCAACAGTAGTTTGAATGAGAAAAATGGCAGAGCTCAGCCTAGAAGTGGCTTACTGAAGTTGTTGCCTTATCCCCTTTTTATAGAGTAGATGGTTGTAACCGTCGGATATGGTCCGCATTTGATAGTATAGAATCATTGAGCGGTAATCTCGTAGTGGGTTATTAATCTCCGAGGATTACGTCGCGATATTTGTGGGATAACCGTCCGGGATGGTTATGATATATTTGAATAAACCGGCCGATTATGCGTCGGGGGTCAACTGTCGGTTAGCAACTCTAAAATACCGACAGTCGAAGTAGTCCATTGTCTGTAGAATCCAAACATTGGTCGCTTACCGACGTTCAGTCGGTGAGGGGTGTTCGGTTGGTCGGTTGAGAGTAGTGTCAGCCTGCTTAGTCGATATTCGATCGGTAGTCGCTTTCAGGATCATCTGTCTGTTCGGTGGGCCAAAGTCGGGTATTGATCGGACTGCACCAGAGATTGGTCGGTGGACGGAGGTCAGTCGGTTTATCCCAACAGCATGTATGTGCAATAATTCAGCTGATATTCCCAACTAGTAGTTTCCTTTCGACCCTGCATGTTATGCCGGTCTCCATATGCTCTGGTGCAACTTCCTAAAGCCAAAAGGCTACAAATTTAGATACTTTGTGGTGTTAATTTGATGTCTAAGCTATTGTTTAATGAATCTCTTTATAAATTATCTATACTCTACATAATCTCTACTTGCTGGATAAATTGCTGCAGATTAATATGGTTCCCAGGGAGCTGGTCAGATCTGCTCAGGAAGTCATATGCTTCTTTTCAAGTTGTAATGCTTATTGTCTCGGGATTAACTATTCAGAACACTTATCACAAGTTTATGTCTTGATATTACTCTTCATCGGGAAGGGACTGTCTGTACAAACCTTAATCCGGGATGTATCTCTTGAGATCCTTGTTTTGGTTTTTTCTGAGTAGGCTCCCATTACCTCGCAGCAACAGGTGCATTTTATGTATTGTAAAACTTTGATATAAGTATATTGCCTCCGGGCCTTCTCCTTATAAAAAAAAAGGATACAAAATTAAGAATTGGACACAGTACCCAAAAAACAAGGTTCAACTACTGATCTGTGCCTCAGAATTCGAACAAAGAAAGTATGGGGGTCTGAGATTGCTTCATGGGACCAAAAATATCTTCCGGACAGCTGCTATGAAAAGTGTGAATGCATGCCAATTGCCAAAACTGCATGAACAAGAGGGTCATTGGAATGGGATGCAGCGGACCCTATTGCTGACCTGAATCCTAGTTCGATCCCGCACAGTTGATACCTCTCCCCAAGAAGCTCAAGAGCGGGTTTATTGAAGATGTTCTAGAACTAGATATACACAAATACCACGCGCATTATTTAGTTTTCAGAGGAATAAAAGAAAAGCTTATAACATCTGTTGATCTCACTGACATCTAACTACCACTCCTAAATACGTATCAAATATTCCAAATCTTAGAAATATTGATACTGCAACTCAGTTTGCAGCACCACTCTTACTAGGCTTCCTGAAGCCTCCACGAAGGGAACAGTTTATATGATGACTAGAGGATTTGGTCATAGCTGAACTTTTCATGTGACCTGTTATAAAAGGTTGCTGACACCGCTGCTCTGAGGATGATGGCATGGATTGGTTATCGTGGTGCTTAGTAGATGTAACAATTGAAGCATTTAATTTTGGAACACTGCATAAATTTTTGTGACATCCAGACTGGCTTTTCTTGGATGTTGACTCATGGAGCTCGGTAGTAGATTTAGCAGCCGTTTGGTTCTCACTGAACTTCCCTTACCTGCAAACAGCTAGCAGCAGATTGTTACTCTCATAACAAAAAGTTGCAATCAAGAATCCTCAAGACAGCAGGGGCCACAAAAGTTGATATAGACCTACAGCCACTCAAGTTCTCTTGAAGCTAATGAAGCTGGACAGACAGCAACATAACTTGAGGGGAATATCTAGACGAACCCGTAACATTTATGTTATCTGTTATCCAACGTAGCAGTTGCTTTGAGGACAATGGTGTTAATTTGTTATCATGGTCCTTAGCAGATTCTATAATCCATTTCATGCTCATTGCAATTTGTTTGCTTGAAGAAAAAGTATATTATGGGTTTGTGACGTTCATAAGTCAGCTGATATTCCCAACTACTAGTTCCTTAAACCTTGCATGTTATGCTACAATCCATATGCTTTGCGCAACTTTCCAAAGCCAAAAGGCTACAAATCTGGATGCTTTGTGATGTTAATCTGATGTCTAAGCTACTATTTAATGGGTCTCTTTTGCAAATCATCTATACTCTACATAATCTCTACTTGCCGGATAAATTGCTGCAGATTAATGTGGTTCCTGGTGATTTGGTCAGATCCGTTCAAAAAGTCATATGCTTCTTCTTAAGTTGCAATGCTTATTGTCTCAAGATCTTATCTACTCAGAACACGTATCACAAGATTATGTCTTTGTATTACTCTTCATCGAGAAGGGATTATGTCTGTACAAATCTTAATCCAGGATGTATCGCTTGATATCCTTATTTTTGGCTTTTGGGAGTAGGCTGTTGGTCCTGTTACCTAGCAGCAACAGGTGCAACTTATGTATTATAAAACTTTGATATAAGTATATTGCCTTCGGGCCCTCTTCTTATCAAAAAAAGGCTATAAAATTAAAGAATTGGATACAGTATGCAAAAAGAATAAGGTTCAACTACTGACTCTGTGCCTCAGAATTCGAACAAAGAAAGCATGGGGGAGTCTGAGATGGCTTCATGGGACCAAAAATATCTTCTAGACAGCTTCCATGAAAAGTGTGAGGGCATGCCAAAACCACATGAACAAGAGGGTAATTGAAATGGGATGCAGCAGACCCTGCTACCGGCCTGAATCCTAGTTCAATCTGGCACAGGTGGCACCTCTCTCCAAGAAGCTCAAGAGGGGATCATTTAAGATGCTCTAGAACTAGATATACATAAATACCGCATGCATTATTAGTTTTCAAAAGAACAGAGAAAAAGCTTATAACATCTATTCATCGCATTGACATCTAACTACCACTCCTAAATATGTATCAAATATTCCAGACCTTATCAATATATACTTTCTCATGTTTTAATGGTTGTGATGATGGAATGTATGTGATACTATAACTCCGTTTAAAGCACCACTCTTATTAGGCTTCCTGAAGATTCCATGAAGGGAAACGGTTGGCTAGAGTATTTAGATATACCTGAACTTCTGATGTCATCTGTTATAATTGCTGACACTACTGCTCTAAGGATGATGGCATGGATTTGATATCGTGGTGCTTAGCAGATGTAACAGTTAAAGCATTGAATTTTCGAACACTGCACAAATTTTTGTGACATCCAGACTGGCTTTTCTTGATGTTGACTCATGGAGCTCAGTAATAGATTTAGCTTCGTTTGGTGCTCACTGAACTTCTCTTACCTACAAACAGCTAGCAGCAGATTGTTACTCTCATAGCTAGAAGTTGCAACCGAGAATCCTTAAGACAGCAGGAGCCACTGAAGTTGATAAGGACCTACAGCCACTCAAGTTCTCTGGAAGCCTAAGGAAGCTAGACAGACAACAACATAACTTGAGGGAATATCTAGACAAACCTGTATAATTATGTTATCTGTTATCCAAGGCAGTAGTTGCTTTAAGGACAATGATGTTAATTTGCTATCATGGTCCTTAGCAGATTCAACATGCTCATTGCAATTCGTTTGCCTGAAAAAAATGGTATATTGCGGGTTTGTGATGCTCATAATTCAGCTGATATTCTCAACTACGAGTTTCCTTTGACCATGCAGGTTATGCCAGTCTCCGTATGCTCTGTGCAACTTCCCAAAGACAAAAGGCTACAATCTGGATGCTTTGGGTGTTAATATGATGTCTAAGCTACTCTTTAATGGGTCTCTTTATAAATCATCTATAATCTACATAATCTCTACTTGCTAGATAAATTACTGCAGATTAATATGGTTCCTTGGGAGCTGGTCAGATCAGCTCAGAAAGTCATATGCGTCTCCTCAAGTTGCAATGCTTATTGTCTCAAGATCATATCCACCCAGAACACTTATCACAAGATTGTCTTTGTATTATTCTTCATCGGGAAGGGATTATGCCTGTACAAACCTTAATCCAGGATGTATCTCTTTAGATCCTTGTTTTTGATTTTTTGGAAGTAAGCTGCTAGTCCTGTTACCTAGCATCAACAGGTGCAACTTATATATTGTAAAACTTTGATATAAGTATATCTATTGCCTTCGGGCCCTCTCCTTATCAAAAAAAAACAGGCTACAAAATTAAGAATTGGATACAGTATCCAAAAGAACAAGGTTCAACTACTGACTCTGTGCCTCAGGATTTGATCAAAGAAGCATGGGGAGTCTGAGATGGTTCATGGGACTATAAATATCCTCGAGGCAGCTGCCATGAAAGCGTGAGTGCATGCCAAATCCACATGAACAAGAGGGTCATTGGAATAGGATGCAGCGGACCCTGCTGCCGGCCTGAATCCTAGTTTGATCCTGCACAGGTGGCACCTCTCTCCAAGAAGCTCAAGAAGAGGAGGAGGGGGGGGGGGCCGTGCAGCCGCCATTGAAGATGTTTTAGAACTAGATATACATAAATACCACATGCATTTTTAGTTTTTCAAAAGAACAGAAAAAAAGCTTATAACATCTGTTCATCTCACTGACATCTAACTAACACTCCTAAATATATATCAAATATTCCAAATCTTATAAATATATATTTTCTCATGTTTTTAACGGTTGTAGTGATGGAATATATGTGATACTGCAACTATGTTTGCAACACCACTCTTACTAGGTTTCCTAAAGCTTCCATGAAGGGAACAGGTTACATGATGACTAGAGGATTTCGACATACCTGAACTTTTGATGTGATCTGTTATAAAAGGTTGCTGAAACTACTACCTTCAGGATGATGGCATGGATTTGTTATCATGGTGCTTAGCAGATGTAACAGTTGAAGCATTTAATTTTAGAACACTGCACAAATTTTTGTGACGTCCAGACTTCCTTTCTTAGGGGTTGACTCATGGAGCTCGGTGGTAGATTTAGCAGCCATTTGGTGCTCGCTGAACTTCTCTTACCTCCAAACAGCTAGCAGCAGATTGTTACTCTCATAACTAGAAGTCGTAACTGAGAATCCTCAAGACAGTAGGAGCCACTGAAGTTGATAAAGACCTACAACCACTCAAGTTCTCTTGAAGCTTCATTAATGAAGCTAGGCAGACAGCAACATAACTTGAGGGGAATATGCAGACAAACCTGTAATATTTATGCTATTTGTTATCCAAGGAAGTAGCTGCTTTGAGGACAATGGTGTTAATTTGTTATCATGGTGCTTAGCAGATTCAATAAACCATTTCATGCTCATTGCAATATGTTTGCCAGAAAAAAAGGCATATTATGGATTTGTGACACTCATAATTCAGCTGATATTCCCAACTACTAGTTCCTTTTGACCCTGCATGTTATGCCATATGCTCTGTGCAACTTCCCACAAATTTGGATGCTTTATGGTGTTAATCTGATGTCAAAGCTACTGTTTAATGGGTTTCTTTATAAATCATGTATACTCTACATAATCTCTACTTGCTAGATAAATTGCTGCAGATTAATATGGTTCTTTGGGAGCTGGTCAGATCCGCTCAGAAAGTCATATGCGTCTCCTCAAGTTGCAATGCTTATTGTCTTAAGATCATATCCACCCAGAACACTGATCACTAGATTATGTCTTTGTATTACTCTTCATCGGGAAGGGATTATGCCTGTACAAACCTTAATCCAGGATGCATCTCTTGAGATCCTTGTTTTGGTTTTGGGAGCAGGCTGCTTGTCCCGTTATCTAGCAGCAACAGTTGGAACTTATTTATTGTAAAATTTTGATATAAGTATATTGCCTCTGGGCCCTCTCCTTATCCAAAAATAAAGGTTACAAAATTAAAAATTGGATATAGTATCCAAAAAGAACAAGGTTCAACTACTGACTCTGGGCCTCAGAATTTGAACAAAGAAGCATGGGGGAGTCTGAGATGGCTTCTTAGGACCAAAAATATCTTCCAGACAGCCGCCATGAAAAGTGTAAGTGCATGCCAAAACTACATGAACAAGAACTTTACTGCTGGTCTGAATCCTAGTTCGATCCTGTACAGGTGGCACCTCTCTCCAAGAAGCTCAATGTGTGTGTGTGTTGGGGGGGGGGTGTGTGTCATGGAAGATGTCTTACTACTTGACATACATAAATACCACATGCATTATTTAGCTTTTCAAAAGAACAGAAAAAAAGCTTATAACATCCTTTCATCTCACTGACATCTAGCTACCCCTCCTACATATGTATCAAATATTTCAAAACTTAGAAATATATAGGTTCTTATGTTTTTAATGGTTGTAATGATGGAATGTCACGCCCGAACCCAACACCCGGGTCGGATACGTGATGGCCGCACACTCCTTAGAGCAAGTCCTAAAGAATATGCAAGGCCAAATTAAAACATTACAACCTTAACATCCATAACAATTAATTTCAATAATAATTCGTAAAACCTGCATAATTACAATTAAT
>KE505275.1:120682-134673 GCA_000441515.1 Elaeis oleifera
ATATATATATATATGCCCTTCAATTCCTCTTCATTCTAAACTGCCATCACCCTTTTTCTTATGTTATCAAGATCATGATTCATGAATCTACTATACTGTCCAGCTAGGTTAAACTCCATCTGCAAAATAAATCAATTTTTTTTGAGAAAAGTCAAAAGGAATTAATCTTTGAATGGTTGATGAAATCATTCATGAATAAGCCTTTTTGTGGTGGGTATGAGATTAAACTTTCACTTGTAATATTTTCTGCAAGATAGAGCCATTCATCGCAATCATGCGCCGCTAATGTGGCCTCCTGTTCAGTTTGTGATTCAACTCGTAAAATATTTTCCTAAATTTACAACTCATAAAGTATTTTCCTAAATCTACAAGTAAATTTCGATATGGATAGTTTCTCAATCAAGAAATATTGCCGAAGACATTATGCCCTACCTATTGATATC
Source organism: Elaeis oleifera (assembly GCA_000441515.1). Taxonomy (NCBI): domain Eukaryota; kingdom Viridiplantae; phylum Streptophyta; class Magnoliopsida; order Arecales; family Arecaceae; genus Elaeis; species Elaeis oleifera. The sequence continues at coordinate 121,126 of KE505275.1, forward strand.
TTTCCATGACTAATTTTATCTCTTTCCAAATTGTTTTAGAAACCCATCACGTGCGCATTACGATTCGACTCATTCCTTCCAGATCACGTGCATGTCATGTAGGCAGTCATCGGCGGATGCATCGTCCCTCGGTGCTTTTTTTTTTTGGTCACACCACAGAGGATCCTCTCCCGAGTGAAAATGTGCTCGTGCTGCCACGTTAAGAGATTTTGCTGCCTGATTCACAATGCTCTACATTATTCTTTTTTTTCTTTTTTTCTTTGCATATAAAATAATTAACTTTAACGATAGTATTGCATATTAATACTAGTATCATTAATATTTGTTACATATTAAATAATAAATTTTAATAGCCGGGCCCTTTGCGTTGAGCTTCTATCTAGATATATACTAGCATATGACTCTCACGATGCGTGGGATGCAACTTTTCTCTTTTCCCAGCTATTCTTCAATCACAATATAGAATGTACATAATAGAATATAATAGATATAAAAGTATAATTATTTTTAAATATTTTTGATATAAATATTATAATATATTGTCATTATATAATTTTAAAATTAATATATACCATCAATATATTAAAATAATATATTGTTGTAAATAATAAGATCAAAATCCAACTTATGTATGATAAAAAAAAATAATTCAACAAACATGAATATTCCAGACCACATGAGAGATCTATAAAGTTGCTCCATCTAGCGAATAGGCTTTCTCTAGATATTGTCCTATTATCTCAGAAGGATGATTCTTTTTTTACAGATGATTCTTACTTAAGAATATGATGGAACGAGAAATAACTTCTTATTCCCTCACCTACACCTCATTTGAAAATGACTTATAAATTTTATCATAATCATCCCTCATTGGTTGCCTCTGGATGCATTTAGAAGATATTTAAATATAGTAAAGCAAGGACATTAGGGGTTGTATTTTCACTCTTAAGTAAGATTATGATTATAAAATTACATTAAAAATTAACAAAATATCAATATAATCTAATGATTTGGGTAGATTTTGAATAGGATGCAGTATTAATAATTTTTTTCATCAATAATGTTATTATTAAAGAAATTTTATTTAATATAGTTTATAGCCTATTAAGTTTCTGTTAATGAAATTAGATTAAAAAACCCACTAAACTAATAAAAAACTCTATTAAGATATGCAATAAGAGCCTCATTAAATAAAAAACTATTAATAGTGTAATTAATATGACCGTCAAAGAAAATCTCTATTTTAGCATGTGCACGCGCGCGCGCGTGTATATATATATATATATATATATATAATAACAGAATGGATGCATAAGATATGATTTGTTTCTAATTTTTTTAAATTATTTTAAATATAATATAGAATATAATAATAAAAAATTCAATAGCAAATTGTTTGAATATATCAAAAGTCCTTGTATCCTGCATAAGAGGTTTCATGGTATGTTTGCTGCTTCATCATTCACGTTGCGGTTAAGGATTCAGCCATTCAGCAAGCGCCACGTTATCTCGCGGAGTTGAGCAGGGAGCAAGTAAGGAGGTCTACGTTATTTTCATTATTTATTATTTTAAACCGTATAAGAAACGTGATTTATATCATAAAGACGTTGCTGATTCTAGGCACAAAAAGACACGGTCCACTAAACAAACTGGAAGACTGGAAAGCGAAACAGCGATTATTCTGTACCAAAAAAAAAAAACGATTATTGGCTTGTCAAATCCCCTCTCTTTCCCCTGTTCGAATATTCCCCGCTGTATCGTGTAAAGGCAAATCAACAAACGGGCAAAGCCCGTGAGGCATCACACATATGATGTAGACCCCCCCCCACCCCACCCAAAAAAAAACGCAAAGTCCACAACCCTACTCCATTGTTATCACGCCAGATCCTTCTCCGGCTCCGAGGACATTGGAGAGAATGGGGAAGAGGGGCAAGAAGCTTCTTGCTGCTCTCTTCGCCCTTCTATTCTTCGTCTCCTCGGCGGAGGTCAACGGTGGCTCCCCATTCGTGCGCCAAGAGGGGGACAGAGTGCACCGTTTACCGGGGCAGTCCTTTAACGTGAGCTTCGCTCACTACGCCGGCTATGTGACCGTCAACGAGGACCCTGGGAGGGCTCTCTTCTATTGGTTCTTCGAGGCCGTCGAGGACCCTGTATCCAAGCCACTTGTTCTTTGGCTCAATGGAGGTCTGAACGTTTTTTTCCCTTGTCTGTCCTCTTGCTTGGTGGATTTTGTATAGAATCGTGTTTCAGGGTCCTTAAATCTTAAATTTATTAAAGATCAGATCTTTCAAATCGGATAAATTTTACTTGTGATGTTGTTGAGGAAAGACTGGATTTTCATCATGGTTTTATTGCTTTCTTGAAAGTATTGAAAGATTGGACTTTTAGGATCAGAGAAAAATTTCAACGTAATAATTGTAGTCGGGCCAGCTAAGTTTGCTAAGTGATACTGATCGTAATTTTGTTTTACTCCTTTTTGGGTTGTGATTGTGTTCTTGATTAAAGAAGCTGATCTGTAGGGCCTGGGTGTTCTTCCATTGCTTATGGACTGGCTGAGGAGGTGGGACCTTTTCATGTCAATGCAGATGGCCAGAGCCTTTATCTGAATCCTTATTCTTGGAATCAAGGTAAGGAAAATGGGTCTAATATTCATCCTCATGTAGTTCTTGTTTGGGCATGTTGTGGAGGGATTATGATCATCGTTACGGGGATAAGGTTTTGTTTCACTATTCACTCATTTTATTGCATTACACATTCAAGGATGATATGATTTCGGCTACTTTCTCTAAAGTTGTTTATTTGATAACGATTCACCAGTTCAGTGATGAGAAGTTTGTTCCTTTCTTTTTTAATGAATCATATAAAGTAATTAATCTTTTGACTCCATCGCTTTAATGTCTTAGACTGTGAAGTAAGAATTCCCTTGCCCAGCTAGAACTGCACTTACTCTACCTTAGAGGATTCACTTATTCTCTCACACTCTGGGGATGAATACTCCCTGGAAACTTGAGAGTGAGAAGATAGTATATGATGTTTACAATCACTAAATGCCTTGCAGTGGCAAATATCCTGTTTCTTGATTCCCCTGTGGGTGTCGGTTTTTCCTACTCAAACAATTCCCAAGATGTGTTGAGCAATGGGGATGAAAGGACTGGTATGCTAATGCTTTCTTCTATCCTTTCCACGCATATTTATCCAGTTTATCTGGTTTCTGTTTGAGATCTTATGTCATCACTTCAATTGATTTTATCTTTCGCAGCAAAGGATTCCTTAATATTTTTAAAGAAGTGGTTCGAGCGATTTCCCCAATATAAGGGACAAGATTTTTATCTAACTGGAGAGAGCTATGCAGGTTGGACAAATTACATAAGCTCCTTCATCTATGTTTCTCATCAATTATAAATCCTTTGTTTACCAAAGTAATAGCGACCTCTGATTCTTGTTCTAGGGCATTATGTTCCACAGCTGGCTCAAGCAATTATAAGGTCTCAAAAGTTGACAGGGGAAACATCAATTAATCTTAAGGGATACATGGTATGAGTTGAAAGTGGATATTCTATTCTGTGTTTTCTATGAAAAGATGGTACTAAATTATGAGATCAATGGCAGGTGGGAAATGCCTTGACTGATGATTTCCATGATCATTATGGAGTTTTTCAATTCATGTGGTCTGGTGGTCTGATCTCAGATCAGACATACAAGCTGCTGAATTTTTTCTGTGACTTCCAATCCTTTGTGCATGTGTCATCTGAATGTGAAAAGATTCTTGATGTAGCTTCCAATGAACTGGGAACCATTGATCCATATAGCATCTTCACTCCTTCCTGCCCAGGAACTGTCACTTTCTCAAAGAATAAATTACTAAAAAGATTGCATGTAAGTATGTGAATTCTTCAAGCCACAAGCCATGGATTTTAGACAAGATGATCCCATCTTATTTCTCCATTTTCTGGTTATAGCTTTACATGGATTAGTTTGATGAGATTATTAACAGTACACACTTTATATGGACAGTCATTTGGCCGAGTGGGAGAAAGTATGACCCCTGCACTGAGAAGCACTCTACCATTTATTTAACTTGCCTGAGGTTCAGAAGGCACTTCATGTTAATCCAGTGGTAGCACCATCTGAGTGGGAAACCTGCAGGTAACATTCAAGCAGGCTTGTTAAATTTGATATTCCATCTTATGGTCTATTAAGGTTAATTGCATACCACTTTTGCTAGTTGAATTGATTCAATGGTGAAATTAATCAGGGTCATACTTTCCTTTGATGATCTTTTCAACTAATGACGAGCTTTTAAGCATTTTATTCAATCTTCTGGACTGCATCTGCTTTTGCAATTTAATATGCAACAGCAGGCCTTTGTTTGTCCTGCATCTAGAGTTAAATACAACCAATACATTTTTGTTGCTTGACCATATGGCCATATTTTCTGTCACAAAAGGAAATAGTGAAGTGCAAAGCTTCTAGCACATCTGTCATTTTCATCTCACTTATTGACTGTTCATGCCAGTTATTCTTGCAGAGACACAAACTTCAACTCTTGTACTTGGTTATCTGATATCACCAATCTAAGGTGATACATTATGAGCAATATGTGTGCACATGAAACAAAATTTACAAGGATAGTAGTAGCAGGAGTTCTAGGTGTGGCTTAAGCACAATGTCTTTTCATTAGATTTTGTGGAACGGTGATGATAAAAAAATGAGAGTTTTTTTTGTATACGGTATTTTCATTCCAGATTTTCATCTACACACATTTTTCACTTTGCAGAGGTATATCTTTTTAACTTTGGTAGCTTCCATCTCTCTTTTGCAGTGACGTTGTTAATGAAAATTGGAAAGACTCCCCAAGGTCCGTTCTACACATCTACCATGAGCTTATACACTATGGGCTCCGTATTTGGATGTTCAGGTGATTTTTAGCTTGAGATCTTTGTTGAGAAGATCACAATGGGCATGTTCTTACTAACTACAGCTAGGTTTTAGGTGATCAAACATGTATTGAACTTCATACTCAAGGACATTCTTATCCATAGTTTCATGAAGCCAAGATTTGTAATTCTTTTCATTCCTAAGTTTTGGTAGCATATTAATACCATGGATAGAGTCTACTAAATATTTGTTATTTTAATATTTATATTATATCTAGTGATATTTCATTCTTATGTATCACAAATTCATGGATGGAGTGCTATGCAGTTTGTTTCTTAAGTGGATTATGTAGGACCTTCATAGTTGGTTGCTTCATTTTTCATAAATATTCAAATTGAGCCTGTTGATTGCAAACCAACCAAAGTATTTAGTGATACACTCCTTTTGAGCAATTTTTAACTTATGTGCTAATTACTGAAATCGCTCCTTTGATTTGTCTAGTGGAGACACGGATGCTGTGATTCCAGTCACATCCACACGTTATAATGTTGATTCTCTCAAGCTTCCTACTGTAACTCCATGGCATGCTTGGTATGATGATGGCCAGGTAAATCATTACTGAAAACACTGGGTGTTATGTCTCAAATTAGTGGCGTTTTTTTTTCTGATAGATTTTACCTTTGAATTGACTTTTATGCACAGGCATATATCCAAGATTATGTAAGTGTTATGCCGTTTGTTTCATTTAGTTGTCATCACATTAAAGATACCAAAAGGTCATGGTGACTCTAAGGATGCACAAATGGTGCTAGAAGCCTGGTCTTGCTATTCTACATGTCGTAGGATAATCTGTTTAACAAAGATGGACATACATATAAATGGTATGCCTCTTAGATCATTTGGGTACAATCACACTAAAGATACCAAAAGGTCATGGTAACTTTAAGGAAACACGAGTGGTGTTGGAAGCTTTAGTCTTGTTATCCTATATGATGTAGGAAAATCTATTATGTGATAAAGAACTTGGACCTAGGCACGATCATATAATCAACGGTTGGTTCTCTGCCCACCTCCTTTGTCTTTCTCTATCCTCTATTCCCTCCCCTCAAGCTCGAGGCAGTTCTGGGTGGAATTTAGATTTTATCTACCAGATCAAACATCATGAACTGCTTTGGTGGGGTCTACCCAGTTTTTCAAAAGCAGCTGCAGTATGCTGGCAATCAAGGGACCGCATAGTGTGTATGCAGTATGCGAGCCTCACATGCAGGTGCACATGTAGTTACTTTAGTAGGTAAAGTAAATAATATATCAAGTACAATACAACAGTAATGAAAGTAATTTTTTATGGATGGATAATAGTAATGTTAATAACAATAGCAATAACTACAACGTCATCAATCCTTTAGTACTATTAGTATCCATTTTAAGCCCATTTGAAATCCAAATCAAATCTAACTGTCAGCTTGAACCCACCTCACCTATATGAGCCCATACAAGAGTGGGTTGTGTATATGGCTGTAGAATGCTAAGTGGGCTCACTTATGCAGCCATACAATACTAAGTAGGCTTGGTATGCAACAATTTAATGCTAAGTGACTGCCTTTTGGTCCATATGCATTATGACTGCATATGGGTAATGCGGCGCAGTTAAGGGATCGTATATGCATATGATGTTGCATGTGTGGTAGTATACAGACATTTAAAATGGTCAACTCAAGTCTTATAGCACTAGGTCCAATCATTACTTGATTAGAAGTTCAAAAATAGGCTTGAATCACAAGTCATATGTCTATATTTTGAGTCCATCTTGAATCAAAGGCTGCTGTGAAGTTGAATACCAGCAAAAGATCCTATTGAACTTGGTGCTAGGGAATGTTGGCCAGCTAGAAAGAACTAATACTTTGAATCACATGTCATGGATTCCAACACTTGTCGAATACTTAGCAGTTACAAGTCTGATACTTCTGTAAGGTATCCTATTTTTTCAAATTAAAATATATTCTGGATACTTCATGGGTGTTTGCTTTCTTTTTTCATATTAACCTTTTAATGATGAATTGTTAATTTTGTAGTGTGTATATCTATCTATCTATAGATATAATATTTATCAATGCATCCTAGCTGTATCTCATCCTACTTTTTCAAGGTTTATCATATTGGTGTATCCGTATTTTATTGTATCCATGTCCATGCTTCATAGTTAACTAGCATTTCCCATAACCTTTTAACAACAATAGCCTAAAAGCTATAAAAAAATGATGTAAGGCAATGGGATCACATGGTGATACTAGATATTCTCGTTAAAAATCATCATGTTTGGATGTATTTTGTTTGATATATTGTCAAACATTTATCTTAGGCTCCTCTTGCTTCACACGTTAAAACCATGTTCTTTGAGAATACCATGGTTCTTATGGGAGATGAACTGAGACATATATGTAAAGAAATAAGAGGTTCATGTGATGATGGTGAAGCACTTGACTTGTACCTTACTTATGACTTTAGCGAGAATTATACATATTATTTTATTTTTTGCACTAACAAAGTTAGAAAATTTGGCTCTTTTGTGAATTCTTGTTTAATGTTTTGTGTGGATTCAGTTGTGGTTAGATGTTATGGAATTTATGACCACACTATTTTAGTTATAAATAGACATTCAATTACGATGATTTTGGAGAATTGTGGACCAATTTATGATCTATTTGCCTCAAGTTTTTCACTTACTTCGAGCATGCAATATCAGTTTCTCACAAAATGCTCATAACCTGGCATTTATCATGATTTTTCCCTCTCAACATACAAAGGAACCTTGAGACTTATCCCTGATGTCTTGTTGTTCATTCCTTGCCTCATGTATCTGATTTTTCCTCCATTGGTTTGAGATTTTGCTTGGGACAGGAAATTTCAACCTTTTCAGTTTTATGCCTAGCAAACTTAGACATTGTTGATTAAAAGAGGCATTGAACAATAGCCAACTAATTTCATTCTGTTTCAGGGAAAATAATCAAGTCTCTGTGAAACTGTTAGAATAAAATGTGTAAACCTCAAGCTTTTGACCTTTTTTTGAAAAGAAAAGCTGTCATAATTGAAAGGACAGCAAGATTTCGTTACAATATGAGAGCTCTAACAATTTATGCTAATGAAGCTGGCTATTATTTAAGCTGCTTTTGGTTGCTTTACCTATCACTGAAGTACACAACTTACAAATCAGGTTGGCTACTTTGGTTGTTAAAAAAAAAAGAGAAATAAGGCAGCACTATGCAATTGCTTCCTAGACTTTGATGAGTATTTTTTTCTTCAAATATTCGTATAAGTTACAGTGTTTTAAGATATCAAGTATTTAATCATAATAGTAGTTGGATACATTAACATTCTTTGAGTGTCTATTGAAGCCACCAAAAGTTTTGGAATGTGGTGCTACATATTTAGCATTATATAATTCAAGTTTGCTTACAGAAAAAGGAGACCTGGATAACAAGCCTCTGGCAGCTGACACCAGTGAATAAAAAATTGTTAACTAACAATCTCAAAGTTTATTAATATAGCTTGATATCTGGTACAATTGAGCCTTATCAGACTGATCTGTCATTTATCTTAGTAGGAGCTACAACATATTGATGCCCCACTAATATTGAGTAAGAAACTTCCCACGAAGACAAAATTATGGGCAAAACTGTCACATTGCCATTGTACCTCCAATATCCAATCATCTAATATGGCTCCTGAATGCCTTTAAATCTTAACATAAGTATATGTATGTGCTCATTTGTTTGCAACTTGCGATAAAGGATATGGGTGTCCAGAATATGGGAAGGACACCAGTTAAGGTTGTAGCATGATATCTTCTAAATGCTTAAAAAAACTAATGGTTCCACATCATGTGTTACTGAAAGTATTGTCACCGAAGTGCATGTGCCTCACAAACTCCAAAATTAGCCCTAGGGCACAAAATGCATTACAGTTTGCAGAATCTTTGCTTGCAATGCTAACTAATTTTTGGAAACAATGAAAGATCACTTCTAACATCATAATGGTGGGCCTAGCTCTTTGTTGGAAAATTACAACTCTTTTCAGTCCCTAAAATCTGCAATTAAAGAACTTGATAAGTGTCTGATGCATAACAAATTCTTCAGTATGTTCAATATGAATTCTTGAAGCTGGACATGAATAAAATTTTTGTGGCCGCAATCATCTTTCATGTATTGAATGTAATATTGCTGGAGTGCCTCTTCATCCTGCAACATCATTCTGACTTCAAGAGAGGTGTCTTGTACGCTGCATTATTTGTGTTCCAGCTTGCATTGCTCCATTTACACCTTCAGTTGCTCTCTTGCCAACAACTGTACCCACATTGCAGATGCCATACACATGCCTCCACATCAACCATGCAGACACTTGCTAGTACAATTATGCATTTTAGATTCGTATTTCTTGCCAATGTGCTTTTTTATTGTTATTTTATTTTACATGCTTGTGTAGGCAGAAATTTTCTCTCTTCTCTCTCTCTCTTTCTATATCTATCTATCTACATACATATATCTCTCTCTATATATATCCATACGTACATAAATTCATACATGTTATAGAAACCAAAATGCACGTTGTTTCTTATATTGAAATATACAAAAGGGCTTTTTGGAAACATGATTTGGTGGATCTAATGGTGCTTCTTATGCTTATTTTCAAACAAGAAGTTCCTATTCTTTTTTAAGAGAAAAAGGCTTCAGTCTGCTTAATGTTTCATATGCTGCCAGCATTATTTCCATCAAGTTTCCTTTTCTATCCATATTAGTCTGCATCATTATATATATATCTGACCCAAGATGAAAATGTATTATTTTGAAACAGGTTGGTGGATGGACCCAAGTGTATAAGGGACTTACATTTGTGACTGTGAGGGGAGCTGGTCATGAGGTTCCCTTGCATCGTCCTAAACAAGCTCTTGTTCTTTTCAAGTCATTCTTGTCAGGAAGCCCAATGCCTACATTATCTGAGTTTGATGACTCTTAAAATCATTTCATTGCTTGGTTGCTCATGGAGAGAGATGTTTGGACCTACATATCCAGTTCAACGAAAGCAACAGAACTATGGGTATATTGCCATTCAATTTAGCATAGCTATTGATTTTTAATTATCTATATATTGCACGAAGTTACAGGTTCTATGTTGCTTTCGTGTGTTGCTTGCTAGTTATCCACAAGCACAATATTTCATTTCTAATCCAAAACAAGGTTACTGATAATGTAAAAGTGTACCGATTTGCTCGTAAATGATTACGAGTGTTAAACACATGCAATGCACATGAGAAGAAAATAAACTCATTCTCCTGCTTAATGTATTTTTGCTGCCCCCTTAAAAGATGTGAAACTAACCAAGTGATATTTAACCTCAAACGAGAAAAAAGGAATGTGAATGGAGTGGGCGAAGAACATTGCACAAGTTAATTTGCCAATGCTGACATATTCTTGCCCCTAAAAAGAACTAAACAGCCATGTTATGGATGGAAAATTTTACATGCATGAATTAGCAAAAAATGTCCTAGGCAATTCTTGAGGATCTACAGCTCCTTTTTCTGTCTTGTTGGAAATGAATGCTTTTGAGGGGCCAACTGTTATGTATTGCTTTGCAAGGTTGAAAGGATTATGTTAGTCCTTTTGTGATATGAGAACCATGGTTTTAAACATTGCTTATATTCTGTTATGAAACATAAACTAAGCGGAAAGGTTACATCTTCCTTGGCAGCTTTTGTAACATCTAAGACAAGCGGTAGAGAGGCACTACCAGAATAAGCAACCTGCTCCTTGTCACTGATGGCCTAGCTGGCGACAATTACCAATTTGAAAGTTGCTACCGTTTGATATTTAGAGTAGGCTAGCCTAATGTCAACTATTTGTTATGCATTCGTCAAATCTATGTTGTTACTGTCTCTTCCTTAGCTTCAGAGCTTCTCACAAGTACCTATGTCATATTACCCTGTACAAGTACTTTTATAGCTCCAACCTATGTTATGAAGCAGCTAGTTTAGCTCTCACAATTAACCCACCACAGCAAAAAGGTTGCAGTAAGAACGTGAAAACAAACAGAACCAAACTTATCTTTTATTGTGTTCATTTGCTTCTCCCTTAATTTCCAACACAAAACCATCATAAAAGAAAATATCATTAGCTTTGTTTAACGGTCAACTGAAATGCCAAGGGAGCCCCTCTGGGGCATATGAGACTTAGGGAAACAGTGATCACGGAGTCTCATCACAAACTCATACTTCCGAAGGATGCTCCATCTTTAAGGAGTCTGACACGTAATTCCTTTACAATCTCTAGCTAAAGGCGGACGTTGAGCAATACGGCCGTTATTTCTTACAAGCATTTTTTTTTCCTCCCATATATATTTAATTAACATTGGGGAAATGGGACCTGAGGCTCGTGCGTTTGTGATCTTGGGCGTATGTGTCCAGGGGCATACCAATTATGTGATAACAAAATCACGAACTTCTAGTAGATGCAATACTCTCTTGGACGCTAGGCTACAAAAGCCAAGTACAACCCAGTTGCAGCATCTCACTAGTGTGCCAGTTTGTAGTCCAAGCTTGCCTCTAGATGTACGATTAAACAAGTGCTGAACGTGGTTTAGGTGATACCTCTCAGTTTCTCTAAGCTGCAGTGGGCTGGTTGATCAGCTGAACTGTAAACTTGTGGGGGGTGTTTAGTGATCCAAACTGAGGTCACCACGATGATCTAAGATCATTGATTATTCAAATTCTAAAGTGATCTAATCCCTAATGATTTAAGATCATTATGTTTGGATTACTATAATCCAATGATTTAAGATTTTTGGATTTGTATAAGTAACTTATTGGTATGCTATGAGAATCTAAGATCATCGATAATATAATACCAAAATATCTTTGACTATATTATACTTGTACTGCTATTTATTCTCCCTAAATAATATCTTATATTTTAATAGTTCGTAGAAGAAAGAGATAATATAAGAATCGAAAGGAAAAAATGATAAGGAGAGATGGAACAAGATGAAAGAAGAAATTTTGGAACAAAATTTAATAAATTTTTTTTTTTTCTAATCAGCACGGTGAGAGAAGGAAGGATTTTCTTCTCTTCTATAGAGATGACACCCAAGTAGTCGCATGTGTTCCTTCTTTTTCGTAGAGAAGACGCCTCAATTATCCATCCCATATGCGCGGAAAAATATCATGGCAAAAAAAATATTTTTTTCCGAAAACCTCTCGATCATGAAGATATTTTGGTTAACATATTTTAATATAAAATCATCGTGATGAAGTGATGTTGAATATTCATCTTCAAAAGCGAAATTTCTATCACTGCATTGGACGGTGATTTGAAGAGTGGAGGCGATTTGAAATCACCACCATGTAGGATTACCATGGTGCAACTAAACACAGTAATCTCATCACCTCTACCTACATCATCTTTGATCCTAAATGGATCACGTTATACCAAATGCCCCTATAGACTACTACTTGCTTCTTTCATTATTCAATCGGGGAACGGTCGATAAATTTTCAAAGAGCAATTTGATCAAGAGCTAGAGGTGGCAATCAGATCGAATCGGATATAAATTGATCAAGTCAGATACGGGTCAAGTCAAAAAATTTTAAATCCGGATCTGACCTGTTTAAATAAACAGATCAGATTTTAAAATCCGAATCCGACCTATTTAATAAACGGGTTACCTCACCAACCTATTTACAATCTGATTATAATCCAATAAAAAAATAATAAAATCTAAACCGTTTACAACCTATTTAAAAAAATAAAGAAAATAAAACCTGCTGGCCTTCGCCTAACCACCTTTGCCGCATCTTCGTCCGACCGCCCTCGCCGCATCTTCTCCTGACTGCACTCTCACCGCCTCTGGCTCCACCCAATTGGAGCTCTCTTGGCCGCCTTCGACTCTAGCGCTCTGTTCCAAACCCCACCGTGATCCCCTTCACCAAGCTCCCGACCGCCACCACATGGGTGTAGTGGACTATGGCGGCACCGTCCACTAGGCGCTGGCCGTTGGAGCAGGAGTAGGGGAAGTGGACGGCGTGCACGATGGCGGAGTGGGTGGAGAAGAGAAGGCCGTTGTCACCGAGGAGGGAGAGGAGAGAACGAACCTGAAAAGCAATTTGATGGTGGCGTAGGTGGTGGCGTTAGAGAGAACCTCCGATCGACGCCCTACCACCTCCTTCGCCTCTGGCAAGCGGCAAGTTCGATCGAAGTGTCGAACTCGACCTCGGCAATCTTGGAACAGCGGCGGCAGGGAAGAAAGAAAGGGAGGGAAGAACACAGAAAATCCTAGCCACAAGACCTAAAGTATTGGTGAGATACAAGAGGTAGCCGGAGGAGAAGGCACAGATAGGGGAGATCGGATGGCGAAGCCACACCCTACTATGGCGTGTTGGATAGTGCGGTGGGCCGTCGGAGGAGATGGAGGAGCGTTATGGGAGGGATTTTGGGAAAGAGGAGCACAGGGAGGGATGGGAGGTAGCTTTTGGGACTCTCGGTGTTCGCATCTCAAATTTGTAGAGCACCGCGGATCTGAATTCAAATGGATGGTATAAATTTTATCACAGATCCATATCTCAAATATTTTGAATAAAAATTATAAATAGATTAAACAGATTGGGTAGATTGAAAATTCAAATCC
>KE505275.1:155539-175654 GCA_000441515.1 Elaeis oleifera
AGTCCGGAGGAAGTTTACAGTAGAGATCCGACATGGAGGGCTCGTAGTAGAATTCGGAGTAGATCGCTCAGCTCCCGTAGGAGCTTAGGGTAGGAGGTCGGACGAAGTGTACCTGAATAGAAATTCAGGGTAGAGGTCTGGCTCCCGTAGGAGTCCGGAGGAAGTTTACCTGCAACAGGAATTTCGGGCAGTGGACCGTCTCCCGTAGGAGCTCGGATGGAATCTTCCTGCAATAGAAGTTCGGAGAAGAAGTCCGGCTCCCGTAGGAGTCCGGATGAGATGGACCGGCTCCCGTAGGAGTCCGGGTGAAGTCCGGTAGTTGTAGGAATCTGCCATTGGTGGAGTTCGGCCACTGTCGAAGTTCTGGCGAAAGTTCGGATTGGAGTCGATCGTGGCTGAAAAAATCTGAGAAAAGTCTGGAGATCGGTCGACCACTGTAGAAGGTCGGCCGATAGTGGAGTCCGGAGGGCACCTGGAGCAGCCTGATAGACGACTGAAAAAGCTCATCTTGGAGAAGCCCGGAGGGTGTGGTAGGAGTTCGCTCGTCGGAGGAGTTTGGTCGACCCTTGTAGTGGGCACCGTAGTAGCTCATTCGTCAGCGAGGCTTGGGAACATTGTGGAAGCTCGGCAGCTGGGGAGGTCCGGAAAGATGTCGCCGAAGGTCAGAAGCTGGAAGGATCCCGGGGAGGCCAATCCTATTAAGAACTTCGGCTGAGGGTATTTTATACCTAACAGAAATCATAATTTGACACACAGGATGTTATAATTTGATGCAGGATGTCACAATATACTACAGGATGTTATCATTTTTTTCAAAAAGCAGGGGCATTTTTATCATTCAAAATTTTCAAACGAAAAAGCGGAACTGTAGGCATGAAATGCACATTGAAAAGTAGTTGAACAAAAATATCCCTCCCATTTTATGATATCCTAGGCCATATTATGATATTCTATATGCAGAAAGTTATAATTTAACACAAGATATCATAATATATCAGGATGTCATAATTTCATGGGCTATATTATGATATCTGCATACAGGATATCATAACATGCCAGGATGTCATACTGACATCTGCATACAGGATATCATAACATATCAGGATGTTATAATTTTTTCGGCCATATTATGACATCATGCGTGTAAGATGACATAATATGTCAGGATGTCATAATTTTCTGGGCCATATTATGATATCTTGCATGCAGAAAGTTATAATTTGATGTAGAATATCATAATATACCATAGAATGTCATAATTTTTTCAAAAAGAAAGAATATTTCCATCATTCAAAATTTCAACGAAAAATAGATTTGTAGGCATTAAATATGCGTTGGAAAATAATGGCTACATGGACTAATGGGGCAAGACAGTGCACTCCATGTCGGATTTTCTACACAAAGAATTTCCCATGTTTATAGATACCTTGACAAGATGGGTCTCTAATGAGTGTTTCTTCAAGTTCATATTGTTACCTATGACATGCTTGAAAGATATGCGGAGACCTGATTATTATTTGATTGGCAAATCATGGATTTTGAAGGAAACAGAATGAATAATATGAATCATGCAACTTCTGAAAGGAAGTCGCAAGTCCAATTCAAACCCTGATACGAGCAGCAATCTGGCATGAAAAATTAGAGAGAAAATCCTCATGCGTTTGACAATTATGGTTGTGATAATGACAAAATTTTGAATCGAGCAAGTGAACACGTTCTTGGGCTTCAATGCCAAAGCCAGTCTTTCAAGATGATTGTATCCCATTTTCTGTTGATGAAAAGCATTTCAACTCCCAATTTGTCTTGATTGATTTTCCTTGGTCCATGATGGTTGGATCAATAAGTTTTATCCGTCTGGCAAGCAATTCTGTCATGAGGCCATTGATTGATGGATACTTGTCTTATTAACAAGGAATTCAGAAATTTCTCCTGGAATTAGGGTGTGTAAGAGACAATTTCCTTCTGCTCTCTTTATTTGCCAAGAACTGAAAATGCTTCAACTTGTTAGGTACCCCTATACTCAACCAGGTTACACTTACCGACAACAGAATAGAGAATTTGTTTCTGTGCTCTCCCATTTTGTAGATTTTGAAACCAACAGACTGATGGCTGTACTCATCGTCTGTAGGATTCAAGCACCAGAGCTCGTAATTTAAATCATCTACTTTTCTTTGAAGATCTCCTTATGGGAACTTCAAATCCGGTTGCTCTAAACACTGTCGAAGGAAATTATAGTTGGTCAGAACACCGCATTAGAGGGCGGACAGAAAAGTAATCTGATCGACGTTCATGACTGTTTCACGCAGGTAATTTTTTTATTAGTGATAGTCATATTCTAACTTATTTGATTGATCTAGTTTATACTTATATGTTTCATATTTTTATTTTAGATAAATTATAAAATATTTTTCAATTTTAATTTAATTTATTTATAACCCCTCGACTATAAAATGCATCAAACTAATCCTTCAAATTTTCGAAATATTCCAATGTGATCCGACTGTTCACTTATCAACTAACAATATTAGTTTTTATTTGATAGATGAAAATATCATTTATTCATATTAGATAGATCATCGGAAAGAAAACATGGAGGTGGATGGAGTTGCCATGGAGGGAGAGAATGGGATCACGAAGGTCCGCATGGAAAGGAAGGATGGTGTCAAAAACCTCATAGATAGGATTGGAGGAAGAGGACAGGGAAGGAGGAAGAGCACTCATGGGTGGGCTTAGAGGAAGAAGATGATGATGGAGAAAAGTGGATGAAGAGAAAGGAGAGAAGAGAGAAAGAGAGGTTGCCTCCAAGGAAGGGCGGAGGTGGAGGAGATGGGAAAGGAGAGGAGCGGGCTTAAAGGAGGAGGAAAAGATAGGGAAGGAGAGGTGAACGGGATTGGAGGAGGGGGAGAAGTGGGAGATGAAAAAGAAGAGAAAGTGAAGGAAGGATAAGGAGGGTTCGCCGGCAAGATAGATGGAGGTGGAGAGAGCCACTATGGAGGGAAAGGGATCACAAGCGGATTTGGAGAAACAAGAGGAGGAGGAAGAGGAGGCGGAGGAGATGTAAATGAGGAAAAGAGAAATAGAAGGAGGGGTCATGGGTAAGCTTAGAGGAAGAGGAGAATAAGAGAAAGTAGATGAGGAAGAAGGAAAGGAGCAGAAGAAGAGATCATCGGTGAGGAAGGGGTAGAGATGGTGGGAGCCACCATGAAGAGGGATATGAACGGACTTGAAGAAGGATAAAGAGGAGAAAGAGAAGTGGGAGAAGAGAAATGGGAGGAAGGGAAAAGGGCTCGGAGAAGGAAAATGATGAAGAGAAGAAGAGGATGAGGAAGAGGAGGATGGGGAAAGAGGGAGGAGAGATGTTGGCGCCGAAGGTGGAGGAGAGCAATCAGAGAGGCAAAAGAAGGAAAGAGATAAGGATAAGGATAGTTTGGTTATTTATAAAATAATAATATCATTCCATGAACAGAGATAGACGGTAGGATCATATTGGAACATCTCAAAAATTTGAAAAATTAATTTGACATATTTTAAAATTAGAAAGATGTAAGTGAAATTGAACTAAAATTGATGAGATACTCATATAATTTTTTTTTATTTTTTTTGTGTTTGGCATATGTCTGTGCCGAAGAAGCTTCATTTGGTACTCTGATTTGAATGTAACAGCATCAGACAGATTTCTCCGATCCAAAGGAGACTTGACAGGTCTTGGCTTGTTGCATAATGCTCTACCTCGGAAGAGAGTGATCTGTGGGTAGTCATGCATCAGCTTTGCTTATACCAAGATAATTTCATTCACTTTCTTATGAATCTTAAAAAAAAATGATGGCATATGCGGGACATGTACGAGGAAACTCCTACTGTGCCTGTAGGAATGTTTTGGGAATTAACACCAGACCAGATTGTTCATTCCAGCACCTCCAAAAGATGAAATTAGTGAAGACTGTTGACAACCGCAGTGCAACAATCCTGCGAAACATTCAGGACTGGAGTGGGGAATAGAGTGCTGCAGTAAACATTTTCTAATGCCGCTTATGTGCTGAACAAAGACATGTTGAGTCATCTTATAGATCCTATCCGTATATAATGTTTAAGATAAATTTCTGCTTGCACTTGGTATCACACATCCTCCAACCATTTCACTCATCCCTTCACATTACATAATCTGAAAACCCAAGCTTAAATGCCTCCATCTTCTACTTTCTATCGTTCCGATGTCCTCTTTGAATGCCCGGATTTTTGGTAATCTTTTTCCTTTTATTTGGAGAGAGACATCTTCTTGCATATTCTATTTTGCAGGGCTATCTTTTCCAAGTATTATCTTCCGTTTGAACTTCAAAGACAAGTTTTTATCTTCCACGAGGAAACGACATTAGTATTTCCTCGACAATTATTCTGCAGACACCTGATGAAGGTCCCAAATAAGAGACCTGACATAATCAGTGTTAACAGATGCTACAACATGAAACATTAGTGTCAACACTGACATAATCAATGTTAACAGACACCTGATGAAGCCATGAAGGTCGGAAATTTGGAAAAAATGAAGCATTGAAACAAATGGAAACAACCATGTGGTAACCACCAAATATCTGCCCACTTTAGTTAGCATTACAAGCTTATGTCGACAGGTAATCAGAACCCAACAAGGGTTCCTGATCACCAAGAGCAAGCACTTTAGATTAACTACACTTCACACAATACAGATATCTTCTATTGTAACAATTCTTAACATCCACATCCTCTTCATGCCTTTTATGTTCTATAATATCCACAAAGATACTTAGCGGGAGGCCAATTTCTTCAGGTGTTGGAATATTCGTTGTTTTATCCACTGCCGATCATATGGAAGAAAAGCTTGAATTGAGTGATCATACCTGCAATCAGAATCCAGAACATGTGGAAGTTAGAACCATTGTGTTATAACATGGTATACTGAATGATAAATGATACATACACCAATGCACTAAGATCGGTTAGCCCATCTATGAAGTTGTAAAGATCAGTGATGTCATAAGTGATATTTCCAATTGTTGGATTAAGATCCTTCAGTTTCCTCTCGTACAATCCACAGATTCCTGTGCATGTCAAAAACATGGTCACTCGGTATGTAAACAGGAACAATGAATGACGATCAACAGTTGCCTCTTCAAATAGAAATCAGTAATCAGCAGAAATATTGGTACGTTTGACCTAATTCTTGTTTGCAGTAATGGGATACTCTTAGTTTAAGTTAATTCACGTTTTCTGGCACTACTAATAACTAACTACATTATGGACTTTCAATGATGATGTTATTTACCCAATATCCTACCAAAACAGATGTTGCAGTGCTAATAATTGCTTTTATTACCCTTTTCCCTGTTCATCCGTATTATTTCTTTTCAATTTAATTTCCTTGCCAACTAGAAAATGATTTTTAATTTTAATAGTGAACACCACCATTATTTCCTGTTGTCTGTTGTTTTCGTGTTATAACAGCTAATAATCATTCCCAAGATAAACCCAGTTCAGGACACAGCAGGATAATAATGGCTGTTATATCCATTATGACAAAATAATGGTTTCTAATAGGATCTATAACAGCACAATTTGAATCACTGCCTCACACTTCAATGTGCAATATCAACAGACACCATGAGGCTCCCAGGTAATGCTATATAAAATGATGACATGCATGTGAGGCGCACATCTATAGTTGTTCAATGCTTTTTATTGGACAAATACACATCCCTTGATTAATGTTGATATCATATAGGATATTAAATCTTATCAAAGATTTTAAAAAACATGGAATTTCTCTCTCTTATATATAGTATATGTTTCTGTGCAAGTGAATTGCACATATTTTGCAAGAAGATATGCATGGATGCAAAAGCCAAAAAATAGGTACAGCTAGGGTATATCACCATACAATTCAAGTTTTTCAGACATATTGAACCATAACAAGCCACTTCCCACACACCTGCCTTGAGTTCTGTACAAGTGATGCTAAATTAAATCTAATTAAATAACTCATATCATTTACCATTAATTATATTCCAACATGGTTTGTCTTGCTTACTCAGTACTTCTAAGATAATGGAATAATTTTCATTCACTATCCAAAAATTCCCGACTGTAGTCATGTCTTACCATCAAAGGTTAAACCAACAAACTGCCAGAATTTATCTCAAGGGGAAAGGAGGCAAAAGTATTAACTAATGACTTATTTACACACCCATACTTAAATTGCTGAAAATATCAGTATCACATCAGTCAACAGCGTACCAATTTGACTCAAAAACCTAGAAAATATAGGTTAAATAATAAGAATAATTAGATAGATTCTTGTTCCACCACTTGGCGATTTCATAAGTGAAGAAACACTCAAGGAGAAAATTTTCTGGAGCTTATTTACCTCAAAAATCCCCAAAGAACAATAAAAGCAATAACACTGCAAGTAAATAAATTACTCGTATGTAATCCTCATAACTATAGATGAGCTATCCAATATGTTGGCTTACATGGTAGTATGTTCCTTCATGTCTAGACCCATGCACATCAACATGAGACATGGTCTAGATGCCAATCATGTCACCATCTGAGCAGCACATGCCTGCTGTTGGCATGTGTAGTATTCGAGCATGCCAGTCCATATCCAACATTGGCATTGCCCAGAATACAGAACTTAAACCTTGCCCTGCGACTTATTACTATAGTGGTTCCCACCACAACTTTCCAAGCTCTCAAAGCCTATGAGGGTTGAAACAAAGTAACACAATAAATTTGAAAGGGAACAAATTCTGCCGGACTTCCATCTTAGAGTTTGAGTAGCTAGCAAGAAAATGTGAATTTTGAATAGGCAAAGTCACATACACATTGTTAAGTATCAGACCTTCAAGTTCCAATGAACAGGAAGCAGTTCTAGTAAATCTTGTAGACGAATATACTAATAGAAAATCTCAGCAAAAAAATGCACTCCCTTTGCTTGAAACTTAAAGATATCATATACAAAAGCATGCTGACAACAAATATAGGGGCTAGAGTATCAGGTATTCCTTTATTATGCTAATTACTATAAGGAAGGATGTTCCATCAACATCTCACACTAGGGGTCAAGATTAACCCTGCTACTCAAGGCATGAGAGCCAACCAGACTCTCCAGGAAAGAATTAACGAGCTTGAGAGAAACCCAGGTCAGGATGGCACTTACCATAAGGGCTCAAGGATTCTGTATCTTAGCTTTGCATAAAAGAACACATGCAAGAAAATGAAAAACAAACTCTCTTTCAGGGGAAAATATATAATCTCCTCTATAAAGATTACAGGAAAGTGAAGACCAAGTCTTTCACCTCTTTGCTAGACTTGTTTAGCACATGGACACGAACAACACAATATCATTGAAACAGACACTGCAACTCTGAACTGTACTGAACTTGATACCGTACAAGGATGATCACCCAAACATTCTCATAAGAAGAGCAAGATAGGCAAAGGTATCCTTCCCCAAGAGACAAACATCACTACAAAAATTCTCATCCATAAGACATTTTTATCCCTCAAAACAACCTCAAGAAGACAAGGGTGTCTTGGAAAACAGAATCGCATCACTTGCTTTCTTGACTGAACCAATCTATTGTTCCTCATTCCATTTTTGTTTTGAAATAGCTATGAAGTGCCAAGCACTCCTGTTCAAACAACAAGCAGCCAATTAGTCTGCTTAGCCATTTAACCATCTGTTTAAATTAGTAAACAGTTGCTTAATTTGCTTCATCATCTAAATCATGATATAGCAATTGATCTGCATATAACAAGTTTCATCACATTTGCTCCATCATCAAAATCGAGCAGTTGATTGGAATGCAATATGTTTCATCACTAATCTAATTATTAAAATATATATATACTCAATAATATACTTGATGAAGTTTGCCCATGTAGCTTCCTTTCAGAGCACTATATAACCTTTAACAAGTTTTATGTAGGTATATCTAAATATACTAAGAGAGAAAAGTGATCTTTTTACCTAACCTCCCCTAACCCCAGCCTCTTCTCATGATAAATGATTAGTTTAGCCAGCCTTATCAGTGATGAAAGTACACCCTCCTCCCTTAAATTGCACAACTAATCAGGTCACCTCTTCCCTTCCTCGCTCATCTTTTGTCTTCCTAGTTCTGCCATTTCCTTTTATCTTCAATTAATCTTTTCTATGTATTTGTTTATATTTCATAATTCAACTAAAACCCTGACCAAACAATATTCAACAACCTCCTGACGGCCTGGACAACTATGCTAATTTAGTTATGTCTTGATGTCAAATGCATGATGTGCCATTCAATTCCAAAATTCATAGAGCTCCTATTACCTAAACAATTTGATGCCTCCCACTTACCAGGGCAAGGCAAGTGCTCAGAAAATGGACGACTCAAAACCTGCATGTAATTTGGAAAGCATAAACTTTGTTACTCAGGTTTGCATTGCAATATGAACAGCTTGCAATTGATAATCAACCAAGTACTTTATGCTTACAAACTCAAAGATCATTGTATATTCTAACTTCAAAGTTTTTAGTTTCTTAGAGATGATGTTGCAGAGATTAAAACCTGTATTAGATTTATGCCTGCAGAACAATTATTTAGGTTGCTGAACTGCTTGAGTTGTCTATATCATTCTTCAGTTAATCCAGGTCAGTAATGCCTCTAGAATTAAGACCTCAATAAAGTCTCTAACAGTAAAACATATCAACATGCAGTTTTAGTGAACGTACAAATGGTCAAGAATTAGTCTTCCTGCAAAGGAAGCTACCTATGATATTGTTATAGTATTGGTGAGCATATTAAGAAATATACTGTGCCAAAGTCAGCATACTATATATAGCCACATTTGGGGTAATCTATTGATCTAGTATTAATTGGCAATCCTCCATATTATTGAATATTAATGAATACATAATTTTGCAGAAAATATAAAGTGATACTTCTGATAAACTTATTAGACTTGAACTTACTGAAAATGTTCTTTTTGCCTCATTTGCTTCATTTAAGTACCATATTATGATGTAAATTTGTAAATTGAAGTTGTTAATATGGTTCAGTATGCATCCTATTGATTTTTATCAGCAAGAATAATGCATATTTAAGAGGTGGGGTATTGTGCATGCATAAACGAACACAGTCTAAAGATATAAACAATATTTATACATCATGAACTAGAGAAAGATAGGTTTCCTAGGTATACTTTGGTGCATTGCCAAGTTATCCCTTAAGAAAGATGTGTATCCTTCAGTCCCTATGTGTTTCAAATGTATGGAAATGATGTGGCACCATACTTGCTATTCAAAGCTTTGGAAGAGATATCTTCAACCAAGATTCGCTGTCTCAGTACCATCCTATTACACTATCGGTATGCGGTTTGGTACAATATAAGACAGCATATCGAGTATCAGTATGGTACAAGACACCTTACCAGTATGGTACATTATGCCTTGTATCCGGCGGTATGGGGCAGTACAGCAAACCATGCCTTCAACTATTTAAAGCACTAGAAAGCTGGCTTTTGCTCGACCACTGAGGATGCAGACTAGAGTTCACCATGAAAGACAAGACATATGGAATAGGGCTAGAATCTGACAAAGACGCAAACAAAACATGTTCACTCAAAAACATAATCCCAATCAGAACCGTCAAGCCTTTGTGCAACAATGACAATTCAGCTTTATGAACCCTTGTTTGCCACCATACAATTTGTTCTATGACACCATATTATCAGCAATAATTGGAAAGTGTTACTCATTATGTAATCAACTTTCATAAGGATCCAGTAGTTTGTACACACATCCAAGTCATGTTTAAAATTGCCTGTGTAAAATTACGTTAACCACCAACATGTAGATATCACGTCGCTGAAAAAAAGATTTGCCCATCCTGTATGAGATCTAAACATTTGATACTGACAATTATACAGAGAGTAAACAAAAACTGCTTTGTAAACATCATTCTAAATATGCACCAAAACAAGCAAAGAAATGATGAACTGCACAAAATATATGGGAGCTTATAAGATTCCAGTAAACTATTTGTACCCAGACCTAATTAGCATGCTGACAGTCTTAGTGCTATTGTCTATATCATAATTAAAAGAAACAAAGAAATTGATGCAAAGCTTTCTCTAGGAATCACTAAGATCACATTTGAATACTTTATATTATAGCTCATTTATTGAAGATTAGAAAAGCATGGTGTTCCTTGAGATACTGATATTGAATACCATCCATAGCTTGACTAATCGAATTATAATCCATAAATGTTCTAGTTGCCCTGTTTTGAGATGTCTGCATTAGAATAATCGTGTGCCTGTTAGCCTGCAGAAAAGGAACCATTCACAATTAGAAGGATGTCACTGAAACAGAATGTTGCTGAATCAAAAAAAATGCTGAGAAATTGAAACATATGAAGTAAGAAGCTCACTAAACAACTGTCAACACTCAAGAAATATGATGCTTCCAACAGAAAGAAGCATGTAACGGAGATTTTAGTATCATCCATTTGGTTATTCATGGTAGTGAACCCATTATTGCTTTAATATAGTTAACTCTCAAAAATGCTGTGAACTAAACATTATGTTAGCTTTCAATTATAGAAAGAATAAAACTAAATCAAAGAGACTGTTCTCTTTAATCATAACCAAACCTTCCATTACAATCTAAACAAAATCCAATACTTACTATGTGGATACTTATAATCATAAGTGAACAAGCCTTCACCTAAACTTGTGAAGTTAATACTATATGCATCAAGCATCGTTCATTCCAATTACAGTACCCTTTTAACAGCACCAGCTTTCTTGTTTTGTTTCTCAAAACTACATTCAAATTTCATAGATATCCCCCTATTTGACCATTCAAAATGAATAGGTACATAATCATATTGGAGACATATCAGGCCTTTGTGCACAAGACTAGTTTTATATCACCCAGAACTCCATTGCACAAAGTGCAACTCAAAAACTTCTGCCAGTTTATTGGGTTCATTGAGAAACCAAGATTACATCGTATACTTAAAGAAGGGGATAGGGTAAATTAACAGAATTCATTTAATATAATGTAATGACCTGTCTTAGACAATTTACTTGCATGAGGATATGTCATAATTTACATCATTTAATTTACATTAGATATTTCCTCTGTTTAAGGATAGCAAATAAACGATAAAAGTTCCTAATCATGAAACAAGGCTCAATTCACTCTAAAGTTTTCAGAATTTGGATTCAAGATCATATGAGATTCATCATCTATAAAACTGCTTTGCACAAATTTATAATTTTCTTCAATATCACTTCTCCATGATTTGTGAGATTGTTGAATGGAGAGAGATAATATAACATGTAAGGGTATAAAATGCATATATGAATTGCTTGAACCACTCCAGAATCAGACTCAATGGTCATGTTATAAAGCTATGAAAAATATAGACAAGCAATAACAGTTCAGAAACCCAATTCAAATTCATTAACTAATGAAGTTGCTTTCTTAAATCTCAAAGGAAACAAGGAACCTGCAAGAGATCTTATTCACTGTTTTAGAAATAAACCCAATAAATTAACTTGGGAGCTACAATTTCAGGACAGACTAGAGATTTTTTGGTGGCCGCAACTTGTTCACTGGAATCTTCCATTTTGGGTGTCACATCTTGCTGAGGGATCCTAATCTCATTAGAAACCCATTTCTTGACACTTTCGACCAGCTTGTAATCACATTGCTCTTTTCCTTTATTTTTTTCCTTTTTTGGGGTGCGCAGGGGAGGGGGTGTCTTGCTTATAAGTTGATGAGGGATGTTTGAGTGTCTCCAATTTTTATCATTTTTGTATCCTCATTTCAACATTTGAACTAGAATCACCAAGAAAACAACAAAACTGACAATTATATTAAATTCACAAAAAAAAAAAATCAGCATGTGTGAATATAGAGTAATAATTTGATTGACGGCTTTGACTATATTAGCTAATGAAACAAGAGTATGACATGTGCAGTGCAAGTGGTAAGATGGCATCTAAAGAGCTTCAGAAACACTCATTAAAGTTTTGTTATAAAGTAGAGTAGGCATTACACAATGTGTACCATTCACATGATTTGTTCAAGATGAATTTGATGGACCACTGTGAATTTATCTACAGATCACATGATGAATGCCTATCATCTAAAACATTAAGTGGCACCTATGACCATATGTACTTAAAGGGAATGTACTACATGGGCATACAGAATTACAACAAGGAATGAACTTAACTGCTGAATGTGTTTGATTGATTTAAAGGAATATTACTTGGACAAATGCTTCTGGTATGAGCAGAAGGACAGCGAGGGCGGGAAAGGCCAGCTATCCATGTGTAGAACACAAAGACCAAAACCACCTCCATGAATTTTATTGAAAAGAGTTTCAATCAATACCACCACAGTCCACTTGAAAGGCATGTATGGCCTTCCTATTATATATAGAGTTGCTTCTTTGGTGCTTCCGCTTCATAAATTTCCAGAACCTCATTTCCCCGCAAAGCACCATCCAATTCAACTGTCTAGGAGCATGTGCCTTCCACTTGTGGGTTAGATTAAGGTTTCATCTTCCTTTTTATGCATAGGCTGTTGGATTTGACTAAAGGTTTTGATTCACAAGAGATAATTTCCAGGCCTTTTTAGGCATGTCATCCACATTTCAGATGCGCAATACGAAGATAGGATCTTTTCTCTGCAAAAACTTTCCTTCTTAATGAATGAAATGAATACCATGACCTCAAAGTTGAACTTTCCAGCTCAAAACCACTACACTATGGACCTATATCTAAAAGACAACCATTCACGTCAGAGAAACTCATCAAACGATCTTCTTGGGCTGACCCACTGTAGTCGAAATCACTACTTAACTCATATACCCCAAGCACACGCATTCCAAACTCAACAACTAAGATTCCCTCCAAGATCAAGAAAGCCCACAAGCCAAGCGAGTCTCATGTGCATATTTCTTGAGTTCTGTGCTCTGTTCGTGCAGACTTTGATTCAACGGACTACTAGAAGCATCAGGAACCATATATGATGCACAAAGAATAGACGTATCAGTATTTAATTCCCAAGAGCTCAATCGTTGCAATAGGAGCATCAAGATCTCTTCTTTTGCACTTCTTTATATCAAAATCACATTACATCAGCGAAACAACATCAAAAATTACTTTTTTTTAAAAAAAAAATACTAAACCAGAAGCCAAAAACCTAATTTTCTTGAATTATGACAAGAAGCAGAAACCACAGAAAAGCAAAACAAAGGGAAAACAATCAGAATCCGGTCAAGATAAGAAAATAGAGAAACCCTAGCTTTTTGAGCAAAGACGGCATAGAATCAAGAGAGAAGAACACCAAACACAGCGTAGGGGAAAGAGAGCTCACCATGTTCGGATCAAAACC
This sequence comes from Elaeis oleifera, assembly GCA_000441515.1. NCBI lineage: Eukaryota > Viridiplantae > Streptophyta > Magnoliopsida > Arecales > Arecaceae > Elaeis > Elaeis oleifera. Next base: position 168,969 of record KE505275.1, read on the forward strand.
TGGCCGAGGTGCAGGCGGATTTGGCTGCAACAATCCCCCTCTAGAAGCCACGTAAGCCACCGAAAGAGAAGTCGGCGAGAGGGGCGCGGCGGGGGGGTATGAGAAAGGCAAGAACGGGAAGGGAATGTTATTTTATATTATTTAAGGTGGGGCGAGGGGACGAGGCTCTGGGCTTTAGCGCAGTGCCTTTTTGCGGCAAGTCATCCGCCGTAACGCGTCTTGTATGCGATACCTAACCGATTCTCCGCGTTATTGGACTGCACCAAGGCAATACGTTCCCTAACACGATAACACATTTTTTCTTTTTTTGAGTAAAACGTATGATCCATCAACTTTACTCATATCCGATTTGCAATAAATGGGGATTTAGATTAAATAAATTCGAATGATAAACAGATTAATCTATTTAAATCATTTAATAATCAGATTCTGTTTAGATTTTAATTTTTTGATTTATTTAATTTATTTAATAATTAGGTCAAGATAGGTTTAAAAAATAAGTAGATTATCTATTTATTAAATAGGTTGACGGTTAACAGGTTATGAATTATATAAATTGTATAGGTTAAGACAATATATAGGTAACAGGTAAGTGGATTTGTTTGAGTTATTTATTTATTAAATATGATAGATTTATGTATCAAATCTTAGAGAGTGTTTGGTTGGAGTAATTAAGGTCTAGAATGGGAATAGAAATGGATGACTTCCATTCCAACTATTTGATTGGAGGGAGTCCCATTTCGATTTTCATTTCAAAGAAGAATAGGAATAATCCATTCCTTAAGTAATCAAATTTGGACTCATCCTAATGGAATCAGAATTTCATTCCCGTGGAATGAGATAAAAAAATAAAAAATCATCTCCGGCATCATTTTGCCCGAGTGCTGTGCCTCCCTCATCGTTCAAATCAACTTTCCCACCTCATACGCCGATCTCATCGTCAAGAACCGTAACTGCATCAAGAAGCCTTCCCACAAGAAGACCCCATCCCCCTTCCCTAGGGAACCAGCCATCGTCGTCAGCGACAATCCCAGCCTTTTCCCGCAGTTCATAGATCCAGGGCTGGCCGCGATGGAGTCTTGGAAGAAGCTCGATGGAGATGTGGGGATGGGGAGCGGCACCAGCGGTGGCCCCAGCACCATGCTAGAGCTCAATGACGAGCCACTGCATGGCCTTGCTCATCTGCGGTAGTGAAGGTCGAGGTGGAGGAGAAGAGAAGGAGGAGGGATCGACGGCGATGGAGAACTTGACGAGCTCAATGGAGATGGAACGGGTGAGGTCGAAGGGGTCATTGGAGGCCTCAGAGGCGATGATAGTGAATTGGGAGGAGAAGGCGAGCCCGATATAGGACAGTGCCGCCGCCTCCATCGATCGATAGATCAAGCGAAGATTTCGACAACTAGAAGAGGAGGAGGAGGAGGAAGAGAAAAGGAAGGAGACATCGGAGAAAAGAAGAATGGGAGGATAGCGGGTGCGATGCTGGAGGAGGGGAGGGACCGCAGGATGCGAGCGGCAGGGCCAGGACCGGGGGGGTTGTGTGGGGTATTGGTTCGGGCCTGATTTTTTTAAAAATATATATATATAATAATATTTTTATGATAAATAATATTTGTTATCTATATATATATTTTTTAATGATAATTTTAAAAAATTAAGATATTATTATTATGTTTAATTTTATTTAATATTAATTTTTAAAATAATTAATTTTTAAAAAAATTAATTAAGAATAAAATAAAAATTTGAATTGACTATGATTTCTATCTTTGTATAGACCAAACAACAATAATGAAAATCATTCATTCTGATTCTGATCACAAACCAAATACTTTGAATGATTTGGCCATTTCGATTTCAATTCTAATCTATTCTCATTCCCATTTCAATTCCGATTTCAATTACGAACCAAATACCATTTTAATCTATTTAATAAATAAATCAAATTTATATTTAGAATTTTATGATTCAACCCATATATAATCCGGCCCAATTACGACCCCTATAAACTTTGCATTGTTTGGATTAAGGAGTATTGGTTGATACAATGCAATTAGTGGTGAACTGATTTACACACTAAACCTATTTTGATGGGATGATACTTTTGCTTTTGCTTGAAAGGAAAACAGAATTTGTCCTTTTGGGTCTGCTTCCTTGTCATCCTCGTGAAAATGAATAAAGTACATGATTACTAATTTTGTTTAGCATGTTTTTCTTAACATTTCTTAGGAAGATATCTAGTTATGAATGCGTTTATACCCAACATATAATGGTCGCATCATTTAATTACTAGAATGATACTGTTATTCAGAGTTCAAACATCCCTATAGAAATTTTAGTGATAATGAAGGTTCAGTGTAAAATCAATCACATCATATGAGAGCAAGCAACATCGGTTTTATGCTAACATCGAATATGGAATTAGCATATTATATATTGGAAGGTAGTTATTTTCATTTTATCAAGCTACAGGAGAAAAGTTCCATTCCATTTTATCCAACATTCTTAAGGTAGTATTTTTCATTTTTATTAAGATACAGGAGAAAAGCTCCATTATCCCATTTTATTCCAACATTCTGGTGAGAAGGTGTGGTTCACAAAACCACCTCCCATTTTCTTTTGGCATTATTTTTTATTATTGATTTTCTGATACATCCCTAATATAAACATTCAGATATTAAATTTCTAGGATATCATTGCATCAATGGTCTATGTAGCAGCTAATAATGTCTTTGTCAATGAAGCTAAATCTACTTATTTTGAAATTTTTGCCAGCACAAAACAACCAGCACAGATATCATCATCTGTAACATTGTTATCTAACCAAAATTCAACCTTGTTATGGGAAGCAGATTAGTAGAATGGTAAGCTAGCCTCCATTCTGAGATAACAGCCAAACTTCTTGGAGAATCCCGTTCTATTATATATTTAAATGAAAGGGAAAGCTCTGCTCAATTTCATTGACCATCAATAGGTTTCTCCAAACTTAAGCATAATCAACCCAGTTGCATGACACAATCGATATATGTTGTGGCTGAAACTGAGAATTAATTATCAATACACATCATCTTTTTAACAAGATTACCATCATAAGGTACCTGATAGCCACTAATCATTCACTTTTCCTGAAGCTTGAACTCCATTAACCTTTTCATGCCTTCCCCGATAGGTAGTAATCAGACACCTACTTTCACTGCTTCCATGAATCTAACAGGGCAGGTACTTGCAGAATTGAGCCCATATGGTGTCTAATGACCATGACTTCTTAAATTAGCTACCGGGATAAGGAAGAACACCAACTTGGACAGTGTTTGATTCACAAAAGGCTCAAGTCTTGGAACAGTGTGCACCAAATGACACAAGCATATCAAATGAACTTGAGCCTATATGGCGTGCATGACAAAGTTCATATCCTATCAAGAAAAAAGGGAAAAAGGTGATGAATGCACATATATTGACTTTAAAAAACAAAAAAAAATCACCTAGTGTGGTAATATTTTTTAATGGGATTAGAACCTTTTACCAACTGCCACAATTTACCATTCACTGGAGCCTTCCTTGGTTTAATCAAGACTGTTTATACCTACCTGTTCCCTCAGAAACCTCAGTGTGTCAAGTGGTTTCTTTTAGTGGTACAAGAACTTTGTGCCAATTACTTCTAATTACTGCTCCAAGAAGCCTTCTTGGCCTTCTCTTTATCATGACTGCTTATATATCTTCCTTCTGATTCATTGTTGTGAGTTGCAAGCTCTCCTCCTCATCACTATCAGACTTTTTCAATAAATCAGGCGGTAGCAAAACACTGGATTGATTTGCTTTGGGAATAAGAAAAATCAGACCCAGAGTGGCAATCCTCAACAAGTTTCTTACAAGCACTGCTAGCCACAAGTTCCTGAAATCAGTTCTTGTGACATGGAACAAATGGAGAACCATGCCCCTCCTGTTTTCGATGTCAAACCGCCAAGGCTATCGATACACATAAGGAGTGCAAAGAAAGTTCCTTCGATGCCCGGTGGGCACAACTTGGTGCTGAGGACCATCATAGGCATCCATCTTATCCTACCTGTAATTCGAACGCTGCACTCCTCAAGGATTACAAAGAAGTAGTCAGGTATTCCAAGCTTTAGATTCCAGCGAAGAACAAAGATGAGGTCAAGCATTCCTGAGACAGCAAAAAGAAGTTGAGCATAGAAGAGAAGGCTTCTGAATTGGTAGTCTTTCAGTAGTTTGTGATAGATGAGAACCCCAACCATGGAAGCCATTGCACCAATGGCATAGATCATGCCAACAAATTCCTGCATTAAGACAATACTACTTTGAATATAAATCCAGCTTAGCTAAGGATGTAAGTTTGCATTTTATTTTAGAATAATTGCTTTGCCTTTCAAACCCCACCAACTAATATCCCCCTCCATAGCCATTGCCTCCCATTGTAACTGTAAGGGAATTCCATCTTATTTGAATGGATTTGCTTCCATAATTCTGTATAAGAAGCATGGATGATTGGAAAACTACCAGTTATTTGCAAAAGAAGTATTAAATTTAATTAAATTTTATCTATTTTAATTTCGTAGACAATTATGCACACACTCTTATCACCACTCTAATGACATACGCTATGGTCCAATAAAATTACTTAGTAGCTAAATTTATTATAAATAAATATTTTCCAAGAAATTCCTAACCATGAATAAACGGTGATTGTTTGCCCAGAATCCCAGATCAGTCTTCCACGTGAATTATTTTGTGGGAGCAAAATAATTACTTGCATATAACAATCTCTCAAAAAAGAAAAAAAATTTGTATGACAACCAATAATAGCTATTATTTCATGCAAATTTTTACATGGGACTCACTTTTTTTTCTTTTGGCAAAAATTCATTATTCATGTACCCAAGTTCATGTTGCGTTAAAGAATGATCGATCTTCTTTCACGATATCAATAATTGGATCCAACCTTGCACAGCTCTCAAAGCATTCCATGCTTTTTTTTCTATACACCTGCATAGCTCTTTAAGCGGATATTGCATGATCCAGTGGTTGACATTGTGAAAGATGTAACCTGAACCCATGTACTCACTGGCAATCAACAAGCTAAGATTTTTTTTTTCTTTCGTTGGTTGATTGGTTGTGAACATGGCTACTTGTCAGAAGATAAAGATAATTATCCAGTTTTAAATCAAAGATTTTTACCTGAGAGAAGGCTGGACCAGCTTTCCGGTCAGTGTACCAATAGAAATGCCCCTCATGGGTGCTGATACTGAGGGCCAGCGATAAGTACATGTACAGCGATGACTTCCACACCGTCGGATACTGTATCGTCCTACCTATCGCTCTGATCGCTCGCCCCACCTTCTCCCACACCTGCGCACCGACACCATTAATTAATTGCTTAATATTTAATCGTCAGCCATCGAATTCTAATCCAATGGTCCACAATATATAATCATCTTGTGGCTATTGCTCCTGGATCACGCCATTAAATAGTCTGCCAATTATTTATTTGGTATGGGGAGTTGACATTTGCCCCCAAAATGACCAAAGTACCTCCTCCAATCTCCATTAACTTCTAATTTAATTTATTAAATTTGTCATCCTGGACACAGACTCCACTAACTATTTCTGAGTTCAAGAAGATAATAATTAGATAAAATTCAGAGATTCCCAAGTTTCCATCCATCAAACTATACAAAGACTACCATAATAAAGAATAGAACCCTTATTTGCATAAGCATAGCCATAGGATAAAGAATTACAAATAAATGATAGTTAAGACATCACTAGTAAAATAATGGACGGCATCAATGATCTATGATAACACTTTCTTAAACTATATCATGAATAATGTATCACTGTATAATTCAAGAAAGGGTTGATTCTTTTAATTAATTTGGTTATCCAAGATTAATTTGGACAACCATTAATTTTGGTTGGCAAATAAAAAATTGCAAGTTTATAAATCAAGAATATTGCAGCAAGTTCGAGTACCGTCATAACTCTTGGATAGTTATATCATTTCTTTGATGCAGAAACCTAAGGCACGTATGCATCTTTTAATTCAATTGATTTATGGTTGATCAACTGTTTGCTCAAGTTTGAGTGCAAGAGTTGTGGTAAATGACAAAGCTCACCTCTTGCTTGTCAGACCAATGATTTGTTCGCAGCTCAAATATTACAAATCCCAGCAAAATCAAACAGACCGGAGGTATCGACATGAGCCCCAAAGCTCCCTGCATGAAGACCATCCCTAAATGACTCAAGTTAAAATAAAATTTAATAAAATATGGTCTCTTGGCAAAGTAATGACCATCCACTATTAACCAAAAAGTTCTGCTGAGACTAACCTGAGCTCCAAGATGGTGAATAAAGAAACCACTAGTGGAGTAGCCAATTAGTGCGCCAAGGGACGATAAGAACCCACATAGGCTTTGCATATCGGGGGCCAGTTTTGGCCGTTCGATGCTATTTGTTGCAATGCAGGCATCAATTGTAACATCAGCAATGGCAATGGAGGCCATTATTCCAATGAGGCATAGCAATGCTAGTACGATAGGTAGTTTGCCGAATGTTGAAAGAACAAATGTCGTAGCAACCCCCAATATGCCTGTTTGAGTACCATGAAGAGTGGTTACATTTATTTACTTATACTATAATGCGATGTGCTTACACAAGCCTTAGACTTTTTTTTT
>KE505275.1:184602-212970 GCA_000441515.1 Elaeis oleifera
GCCAGCTCTCGGGCAAACTTGCCGACTTGGCCCCGGCCAAGAAAGGCAAAGCGCCAACGCGACCAATGTCGCGTTCGCGACTTACCAACCAGGTTCCGACCGATCGAAGGATATTCGGCTTACCACCGTTTATCACACGACGCGACGTATGTACCCGACCATGATCTGGGTAACGGGAACTCGACTTGTCATCATTTTTTCGACTGAACACGTCGGGCGTCATTCTACTATCCGATCCTACGGAACGATCGGGTCATCGAGCTATGTCCGGAGGGCGGTCGACCTTCGACTGGACGGACACGCCCGACCCACGTCCAGGCGATGGATTTTCGACCTAAGTCTTCGACAGTCGCATCCTACGACCGTCGGAGCAACCGGTCTATGGTCGGGATTCGCCCTGCCTTTTCGTGGTGCGCGCTACCGACTACTTCGACTAACGACCCAAGATACTACCGAACGATCTAATAAGGTACGACGGGTCTACGACTTCACGCTCGGAGAGCATTTCGACGAAGCATGCATTTCAGAATATAAAGAAAGAAAGTTAGAAAATTTTTTATTCATTCACGAATACATTTGAGTTTACAAAATTGGATCGGAGTCCGATTACAAGTATAAAGCAAAACAAAAACAACAAATCTCCGATCACTCTTCGGAGTCGACCTCTTCGACCGGGAGAAGCCCAGGTGCAGTCGGTGTGTCCGCTTGGGTCGGCGCAGGATCAGGGGACGGGACCGCCTCACCTTCAGCGACATGTTCCGGGCGGCTTCTTCCACCGCGGTACGGTCTCCCGACGAGGGGTCGGCCACCTCTTCTGTGGCTTGCTCCTCCGATCCCGGGGGAACGATGGCGCCAAGATCAAGCTCCGGGTATAAGGCCTGGACTGCGTCCCGAGCGTCTTCGTACCCACTCGATACGAACGAACCGCTCTCCAGGAGCTCCTCTCGGTACTTGTCGGAGCCGCGGAAGTCCACCACCGCCCGATCCAACGACTCCGTCGCCGACTTCGCCTCTGCCTCCGCCCGACCTAATGACTCCCTCGCCGACTCCGCCTCCGCCTTAGCTATGTCAGCGTCGGCTTGGGCAATGGACAGGTCCTCCTCGACCTTGGCGAGGTTCTTCAGGCTGACTCGAAGCTGCTCCCACTCGACCTCGAGTTCGGCGGCGACGCTATCCCGCTCGCACCGTAATCGATGAGAGGTTCGACCCTTGCGCTTGGCTTCCTCGCGAGCCGACCTGAGTTCGGCCCCCGAGGCAGCCAAGGCATCGGTGAGGCGAGAAATCTCATCCTCAAGTCTCGCCTCCCGATCGGTCGACTACTTCAGGTGTTCGACCAGCACCGCCTTCTCAGCTTCGACGGTCATTACCTTGTCCTTCCAGACCGTCCGGACGTCCCCGAACCTCCGATATCCGACCTCTAGTTCGGACATGGTGTAAATTAACTGCAAATAGAAGCCGACCGTCAGAAAGATAAAATAATACGGGCAACGAAGGGAAGGAGGCAAGGCGAAACTTACCCGATCATGGTCGGATAGAAGAAGACAGCATCTCGGTTACTCGCCGAGTCTTCAGCACCTCCAGGTCGCCCGGAAGGAGGATCCCCTGACATAGTCTCCTGGCCAAATCATGGTTGGCCAAGGCCGATGCTCCTTCAGGGACCTGGACGCCAGACGGCATGGCGCGATCCTCCAACCTTGCATCGTCCGCTGGGGCCATCGGGGCCTTCCCCGACCGGCCGCCCACGCCCGTAGGTCGGGGAAGGAGGGGAGGCTCGAGCTTGACTGAGCTCCCCCGAAGCCGCAACGGGAGCCGCCGAAGGACACTCGGGCTCCCGAACCTCGCACCGCGCTTCCTCCACCGGTGAAGCCGCCGACGCTGCTTCGGTCATTCTCTCCACCGACTGCTCCTCTAGTGGGGCCGTCGGCGTCGACAATGCGATGACCGGCTCCGACTGATCGACCATCGATGCGGTGACGCTCGGGGGCAACGTCTGGGAACTTTTCGGTGGGCGTGAAGGTCCGATCCCAGACGTCGGTCTCTTTCTCGCCGCATATTGCCTGATCTTGACGTCTGTCGGTCTCATCCTCGACGGCGTACCTGCAATTTCAATGGGAGAATTAGTACGAGTTTGAGACGAACAAGAAGTGAGAGAACAATCGATGAGTCGGACAGTACCTAGACGGGGGACCAGACTCAGACCGACGTCATAGAGGGCTTGTTCGGTGACAAGCTCCCTCTGCTTCGGTACCGACATGTTCTTTAGCCGGTAGAAATCCTCCCGGTCGCCCGCCTCCACCCGGTTGTTCTCATTCGGTCGGATCAGAGGCTCGCCCCAGCGGGATGGGAACCCCCAAGGAGAGGAAGAAGAAACAAAAAGAACTGGTTCTTCCATCCATGAATGGACGACGAAAGATCAGTGATAAAGACAGACCTTCCGGAGATTAAAGAGACACCACCCTCGGGCTTTAGGGTGGGGTCGGAGGATGAAAAATGCCCGGAAGAGAGAGATCCGAGGGTTGGTCGGCAAAAGCCGACACAACAGAGCGAAACTGATTATCAACCGAACTGAGTTCGGCGCCAGTTGCGCCGGACACAGTCCGTAATAATCAAGGATGTTCCGGACAAACTTCGGAATCGGGAGGCGAAGACCGGCTCGGAGGTCCTCGACGTAAAATGCCATCTGACCCGCGGGCGGGTTGTTAACCCGTCCCTCGGCCCCAGAGACGAAGAGCCGAAACTGCTCCGGGATGCTATACTGATCCCGGAGCCGATCGACATTCGGCCCCGAAAGTGAAGAGACCTCCACCTCCGGGGTCGATCGAAGATCATCAGTCAGATTTCCCGACTGACCTCCCCGAGGAGAAGTCCTGGCCATAACGCCAGGACCAAGAAGAAGGAAAAGAAGGAAGAAGGAGAAAAGGAGAAGAAGGGGAGAGGAATCCAAAGGAGGCGGAAAGGAACGGAAGAGACAGAAAACTCAAAGAAATTTCGAGAACAGGAGCAAGGACAACTACCTGAGACGTGGGGACCGCTCAAGCAGAGTCTCTGCAGCAGAACTGAAAAAGTAAGATTTTGGATGTAGGCGACCCCCTATATATAGAGCCCCTCGACGGTCGGGATGAGAGCGCGCCCGACGAGGATCTTCCGGATGATCGACACGTGGCGGCATCTGGGCCCTCCCTTGGCCCGACGATTCGACGCACCAGCCCCAGATTGAGCCACGTCATCTCCATCCGCGCGAGCGACTCCGGCCAACGACCTTCCAACACGTGGCGCGCGCGGACCGCGCCTCAGAATTAATTCACTGACGGCGGTTCGTGTTTCCGATGGGACGCCAAACGGCGGTCTGCGCTCCCAAAGGGACTCCTGACGGCGGTTTACGTTCCCTAGAAGACGTCTGACGTCAGATCATCTGACACCAGATCGTCTAGCATCGAATCGTCTGACATCAGATCGTCCGACACCAGTTTGTCCGGATCCTCCGCTGGTGAGGTCAGCAGGATCAGGACGTGACGCGATGAAGATCCACTCCTTTCGTCCGATGCCCACCCGCATGAAAATGCGGGCCGACATGACATCAGACTCAGGAGTGGGGGGGCAACTGTTGGGATATACCGACTGACTCTGACGACCGACTGATCCTGACGCCGATTCACTGACATCGACTCATCAACGGATCCCGACACCGACTCATCAACGGATCCCGATACCGACTCATCAACGGATCACGACGCCGACCCATCCTCGAGATAGACCGACCGACTTCGCCCGACTGACGACGGACGATGCCAACAGCGACTACTGACAATACCTGACCTGAGTGTGTCGGCCAAACAGGCCAACGCCGCCTCCGACTATCTGAAAATCGACCATGCATCGCCGACTCCCTGTCGGGTGGGACATCACCGACTCTCCGTCGGTCGGGACGTCCGACGTTTGACTCTTGCAGACCCTTCTAGACGCCGACCGTGCCCTCGAGTCACCGCCCGACAGCCCGGTCCCAACATATAGTCGGTCGGCCCTTTTCAAGAACGCCGAATGACCGGCATGGGCTGCAGTCCTGTCAAGGGCGTGCTGTACGGCCGCCAGCGGGCGTCGTCCTGCCAAGAACCTGAGGCGCTATCCTGCCAAGGACACGAATTAATTCATAGGACCTGTCAGTCCGTCAACGACATGACAACCTCCGACGATTTGACAACTCCTCAGTTGTCTACATCACCACCGGCGGGGCCATACCTCCTCCCACTATAAAACGGGGTAAGGCAGCAGCCTAAGGTGAGGGCGGAAACGCACCTCTCTTCTCTCTCTCCACCGCTGAGTTCCCTGATTCCTCTCTACTGTTGCCTAGTTCCTCTCTGACTTGACCGTCGGAGGGTCCCCACCGGAGGCCTCTCCGGTCTGTGTGGACTTCCCTTGCAGGTGCTCGTTCCCGACGATCAGGCGACGAGGGGATTGGCCGCAACAAGAGGTGATCGACTGACTCTACAGCATGTTAGCAGAGCACACAACTGCCCAAGTTTTTACCAATTTTACGTTCAATGAACTCTCTACTGTTGAATCTTTTCTTCCAAGCAAGCCACAGAAAATATTTAAACTTGAGAGGCAAGGATGTGCTCCAGAGAGACGATGCAAAGCTACATCTAACCCCTCTAGAGATAATGAATTGATAATGAGAGGCAGTGGAGAACCGCTTGTTGGAGCTTGCCTTCCAAACGACATTGTCTTCATCATCATTGACAAAAATAGAAGCCAGCAATGACAGAAGATGATTACACTGATTCAGCAACCTTAACGAGGAAGAGGAAGAGAGTCTAGCTTCCAATAGCATGAACGGCGGTTGAAGAACTCCGAAACGGTGCCGTTCTTCTTGGTGCAGCAGTTCATTGTGCCTTTCACTATTATAAAAACGGAATTTAGACATCCAAGATGTTCACGAGACTCATAAAATGCCTTGCCATTGACTATACCATCCAATACATTGTTGTCACCGTCTAAAATATGGCAAAATTTAATCCAGTTGTGCATCATGGTCCTTGAGATAGCAAAAATACAATAAGATAGCAAACAAGATATATATTAGATCAATAGTCATAAAAATGGACAAATATTAGATCAACTAGCATAGGCAGATCCATGTAAAAGTTGATCACAAAAATTTGTCCAAGAAGCAAACTGGTTCTCTTTGACTATAATTAGGACTCATGAATTTGTAGAAGATTGATCATGGAACTACAAGCTAATATACATTTGCTCAGATGAAGTGGTGTATCCATTATACACATAGAAGATCAAACATTGATGTGCAATTAACAAACAATTTGACTGGACACACATCTATACATTCTGGAAAGCTGGAAAAGACCAGGATATTCCCATCAGAACAGAATATAAAAACTTGGTTGAACAGGATTAGCATTCCTTTCTGGAAGCAGGACAACAGAACGTCTATTATCATCCTCGGCAATAGAAGTCCTACCAATGTTGCACTCAAGTTGTGAAGGACAACTGTTGTCCGAGAAGCATGACAACATACAATCTTTTGGCAGTTTTGACTCCTCAAAGGCCATGGCACACATTTTTCACTTTGACATTCCCATCTGCTTCATCCAGAGTGACCACTTAACAGCCTCTAGGAACTTTTCATTTCTTTGGAGAGCATTGATCAGGTTGACAAAGGTTACCCGATCAGGATTAATCCCTTTTGCTCTCATCTCTTGCACTACATTCGCAGCCTCTTCAACCATTCCCGCAATTCCGTATGCCTTGATTAAGGTGTTGTAACCATACAAATCAGGTTCCAATCCACGCTCCTTTAATTCTGCAAGCACACGAGCAACCTCTTCAATCCAACCTTTTTCCCATAGATATTGATCATAATGTTGTATGTATAATGATCAGAAACACAGCTTGCTTCCTTCATTTTCTGCAACACAGTGTTGAACTCCTCTAAACGGTCTTCTTTTCCATATGCATCCAACATACAATTGTATGCTTCCAGAGAAACAGGATGACCAGCACACTGCATTCTTTGAACAACAGAATGCATACTCCTAAAATCCCTGATTTGCCCATAGGCTGATATGATAGTATTGTACGAAATAATGTCTGCTAAATCCCGTTTGCAAGCCATCCAGAATATCTTCCTAGCCTTCTTAAATAGGCCAGCTTTTCCACATACATCTAGCATTACATTGAAGGTGATGGTGTTAGCAGCATATCCACATCGAATCATCTCATCAAAAAGTCTTGAAAGCTCATCCACAGGCAAGGCATGTCCACAACAATTAATAACACAGTTATACATGGCCTCATCCCATGTGGCTCCACTTTTCAGTATCCAGTAGTAGGTATTTGCCAACTTCTCCAGCATGCCACATTGTTGATATGTCCGAAGCATGTCCCGGAAAGAAATGTATCAGGAATAATATCTTTTTGCATCTCCATCATGTCCAAAACCAAGCAAGCATCTTTGATAGAACCAGCTTTGATATACATCCGGACAACTATACTGTAAGCTACCATATCAAAGGTGATTCCTGAAGCTTTCAACCTCAGATACAGTTTTCAGCATCAGGAAACCTGTCCAAGGCACTACAAATATCAATCATGGAACATGCAATATGGAGATTTGGGTGGGCCTCAGATTTTGGCATCTGAGTGTAAATCTTAACGGCATTCTCATAATGGCCTACCTCCTTGCAAGAACATATTAATAAATGATATAAATTGTCTTCAAATTCAGAATCTTCCCACCTCTTGTCCTGTAAAACTTGTAAGGCATCATCCAACAAGGAATTCTGAATATAGGCCATGACAAGAACAGAACACGATGTTGGATCAAGTAAATATTCTCATAAAAGAAGCTTTTAGAATATGAGGAACTTTTTCTGTCCTTCCAACCCTTTCATATGCCTGAAGAAGGCTACTGACAATTGACGAATATTGGCAACCCATCAGTCTCATGTCTTTGAGAGTTTGAACGACACCTTTCTCATCACAATGCCTAGCTTGTAAGTTAATCATGGTATAAAATTCGATGAGGTTGGCCGAAATCCTGAACTCTTGAGTTCCTCATAGTACCATAATGCCTCTCTGTAATTATCTGTTCTTCCAAAACCTTCAACCATGGACCTATAAGTTGTTTCATCAGGCTCTAAACCATCACTTTCAAGGGTTTGAATAAACGTTTTGCAGCCTTCGGATTGGATACCTTTCCATACCCTGTGATCAAGGTGTTGTATGCCACAATATTTGGAGAAATTCCTGCATCTAGCATTGATTTCAATACTGATTCAGCCTCCTCTAGTTTACCCTGCTGACTGTAAGCATTAATGCGGACCAACCAATTTTCCAAATTGGGAAGCACTTCATCTTTTTCCATGAGGCTGATAATTTCCTCTGACTTATCATACATACCCAAACGTGTATAAATGGTGATCATTGATGAGTACGCACTGATGCACTGAATTTTGCAGCTCCTCATGTGACCAAATGTGAACTCAGCTTCTGAAAGTTTGCCACTCTTTTGGTATAGGCTCATCAGCATGCCAAAAGTAGCAATATCAGGTTGTACCCCTCTTTCTAACATCATGTGGAACCACTTTGTCCCCACCCAACAAGACCTCTTTAGCACAAACATATATCAGTACATTAAACGCTCGAGCACTTAATTCACAATCTGCAACAGAAGTCATTTCTTGAATAAGCATTTTGGCTCTGCACCAATCCTCCTTCCTGGCCAATGCTCGGAGGGCTAACTGATAAGCATTGGTATTTTTCTTCAGTTTCCCATTACTCCTCATCCATTTAAAGAAAGTCATTGTCTTCTCATCACTGTTCTTCTCAAGCATTCTCAGAACAAAATTGCATTGCTCCATGCTAGAATTAGATTCAATAGCAGATAAAGCAACCTCTAGTTTGCTATAATTCTTTACATGCTCAAGTATTTCCCTTCCTTGTAAAACAGGCCTAGAAACCTTCCTTTGAGCTGCTTTCTTAATACCCAGAAACCGGTTCCATATCTTTCTTCCACTCTTTCTTTCTGCACCATCCTTAAGTGCCTTGTTGGGGACTTCCATCAAGTTTGGAACCGGGTTCTTCAGAGTCAAGCTGACATCCAAAAAAGCTGCATCACCAGCCTGACTTGATTGAGGTTTTTTAACAAATTCAGATGCTGATCGGGGGCCACCAATGCCTTCCAATCCACGAACAACAATGTGCTGCAACCTAATCTTAGGATTGTGATCCCATCTACGAGAGCCACCAACAGAAGCAAACTGGGTTTCGGGAAAAGACGAACTTGAACACTTATCCACTCTACAATCAACACAGAACCCATAGCATCTCACATCCCCTTGAACAATCTTCTTCCTATCCCCAGCAAATCTGATGCTAATATGTGATACCGACGAGTTCAAGCCAATACAATCCACTCCATAAAGATAGGAATTCCTCCAAAAATTACATCTTTTCGATTCATAAATCTCCGGTACAGCACAAGGCTTCAATGAATCCATGGTCTCTAAACAAGTCCCATTGGTGAATTCACAACCAGCCAGGTCTGAATTTGGGGACTTCAATCAAACAACTCGAGTGCAAGAAAACTGAAACAACAAACATCATTCAAACAGATAATCAGCCACTGATGTTCCATCTTAGGTCCATAAATGGATCACCAATCAGTTATCTTAGAGCAGAACTCCAAACGTAGAGGAAACAATGACAGCATCTAAAATAATAATAATAATAATAAGCCACCATTTTGATCCTGAGGATACCGTTTAAATTCAAAAGTTAACCGGGTAAAGGCAAATTCTTAAGACGAATTTCTAACCATAAACGTTGGAGTAAATAATTTCAGAAACGATGGTAAAAATTTTCCGGTTATAATCAGATGATTGATTCTTATGGCGTCGAAGAATGTAATCAGTAGGGCCAGCTTCGAGCTTACCGTCTTCCAGCAGCGCGGCAGCTCCATAGCAGTGGGTGTGGAGACGAGAAAATAAAAGGATGAGAAAATATCCTACATGGAGAAGGACTTAAAATTGTGGAAGATGGGAGCCGGCAACTTGGCGTTCTTATCCCGCTTGGTTCCCACAATCCCATCAGAAAAGAGAAGCCTATCATAAACTACCGCTCTGTCAGAACTCCGCATAGGCTCAGCCCAATTATGAGATAAAATTAGAGAAATTTTTTGTGCACCGCGGGCGGTGCAGAAAATCTGATGTGAAATATATTATTTATTTATATAATTGATTCATATAATTATTATTTTAATATATATTTAATATTTAATATTTATTTTTATTAAAAATTTATATGATAAAATATTTTATTTTTAAAAAATTATATCATCTTATGGCATATTATAATTTTTTATACGCAGAATGTCATGATCCAAAAAATGATGACTTCTTGTACTATATTATAACATTCTACATCAAATTATGATTTTCTACATGCAAAATATAATAATATGATCAAAAATATTATAATAAGAGTCAGGATGTCATAATATAAAAGGACATTTTATTCAATCATTTTTTAATATATATTTAATATAATTTATTTTTTATTAAAATTTTAAATGACGAAAATATTTATACGTTTTAGAAAAATTATGACATTCTGTGACATATTATAACATCCTGCATCAAAATTATGATTTCGCGCACGCAGGATGTTATAATATGAATATAAAATATCATAATTTTTTTCAAAAAGCAGAAATATTTTCGTCATTCAAAATTTTTAAATAAAAAAATAAAATTGTAAATATTAAATATGAATTAAAAATAATGACTATATAAAATAATCACATAAAGTAGTATGTTTCATATCAGATTTTCTACACCGCTTTCAATGCATAAAAATAAATCTATAAAATTATCCCCGTTGGGGCCTTCTGATCTGTCTTTGCATACGGCCGGAGCATAGAGAATTGCATATTCGAACAAGTTGGGCCACACCCAGTTGAACCCAGGTAACATCCACTGGGCCTGGTTCATCCAAGACATTATTTATTTATTTTTTAATAATCCGGATTATTCAGACCTAAAGAGTTTGAATACATCCCAGAGAGTCAGACAATAAAATATTATGAAAATTAAGAAAAGTATAATTTGAAGTAGACCATAAAATTTTATGGGAATATTGTGAGGGTTGTCATTGGCTTCTCTACGGACATGATTTGCGTGGAATATCATACAATTTCCTTTAATGTCTGATATGCTATAATGAACTTAATCCATCTTGTGAGCCAGCCGACCACCACATCGGAGCCACCTAGGGAAAATATGATTGGCCTTCAAAACTAATACATCATATTTAAGTCTTCCTTATGCCCCTCTTAACTAGTTCCTTGGTACTGAAATATCAAAGAGCTGCATTCCCCTGCAATAAAACTTGCTCCTTCTTTTCTTCCACCATCCAACACTTCTAGAAAAGGGTGGAGGCTCCCAGATAACAAATACCGGTCTTGATAATATTTTTTCATTAATGGCTAACACTTTTATGTTATCTGCTGCTATCTTCCAAGTTATCAACTCATACAGGTCCTTATTTGCATAGACAATGGGGAATACTATGCCAAGGAAAAGTTGCACGATTTCCCCGATGGATGACAAAAGTTAGGATCACTCTGGATTGGGCCTCTCTTATTATTGCTGGTTTGGGCTTCGGTTTAGTTAATGAGGCTTGTGAAGGACCTTGGGTCCTTGACTGGTTTAGACCCAGAGGGCCTGGCCAATGGGCCATTTTACATTAACCAGGCTTGGTTGTCAGCAAGTCTTAGAGTGAAAGAGGAATTTTTTGTGCACCGCGGGTGGCACAGAACTGCACGCACTGCTCATGGTAATTAGCTTACCTGCAAGGCTGGAAGAAAAAAAAAATTTTTCGTGCACCGTATCTCAGCCTTGTGTGCGAGCCAATCACCACGGATGATGCATACGTTCTGCACCACCGCAGTGCACAAAAATTTTCTAGAGTGAAATGTCACAGTCTAGTACTGGCCCATTTGCATTCCTTGGTAGGTTTAGCATTTCTTTTAGGTCACATTTTTCCAAATCGTTGCGGGCATACCATGGATAAGAGTATAAGCTAAAACCTAGAACTCAAGATTATGCACCACGCTTTGGGAGACTATACCTTACAAACGATCTTCAATATACTGCAGAGGTCTTATGCATGAGTTATGACACAAAAATTATAGGGACTTGCTCAATAGATTATTTGGGCTATCACATAACTGGCTTGAGAAATACATTGTTCAAAACAAGATAGATAGTCGCTTAAAGGACCTTCCTCTAATGACAAATTTCTTCTAAAAACTCTCATCCACCGGCCAATCCCTTTGTTCCTTGATAATAAAATCGGAGTTATAACAATTGTTCTAAACCATAGTAACCGAGAGTAAAGTACAACAATTTATTTGATAAGGACACTATTTATTGAAATTTTTTCATGTATTTTGAATAAATATTTAATTTGAATTACCATAAATTTTTAATTATTTAATTAATTAATAAAGAATGTCAAGTAACTATTTTTATTTCTATTGCTATGTAACATCAATATGTAAATGTTATGCATTAAATATCTTTCATATATGTAATAAATAATGAGCAGCCCTTTTAAGCAAAGCTTAGCTTTTTTCTTTAGGTGCTTAGAGATTCCCACTGCGGATTCCTTTCACGTGATCGCTGGCCATCTGTTGGCCGTCACATTTGTCATCGCCAGAGGAGATGTCGATCTACCCACAAGACTGATCTGGGGCCTCGAAGAAGGATGACTGATCGGAATCGAGTTGGAGAAGGGCGGCATAAGGGTGCACCATCTAGATCTCACCGAAGCCATCACCGAAGGAAGTGGATGTACTAATTCAATGATCTCTGAAAGTTGTCAAGGCCCCGACGGAGGTCCTGAGGAGGAGCTCGAAGCGCTGGGCCGCTATAACAATGGTGGCATGGAGTTTGGGCCAGCGGGTGGTGTGAGATTTGGTGGCGAGAGAGTTCTGTCTTCGATCAAAGATAAAAGGGGAGGTGGTGGTATATGGACTGGACAAAGGGTTTCTGCTTTTCCATTTCAAGAAGGCCAGAGAGAGAGATCTGATTCTTCGCCATCCATGAGTTGTTGCTGGGCAAGTTTTGGGGTGGAACTATGGTGGTCGGAATTTTTCCAACGGAGGGAGCCATCGGGATAGCCCTTATTTGGATCCATTTGCCGTGGCTGCCCATGGAGTATTGGGAGGAGGAGGTGATCCGGGAAGTGTTGTGCCTCGCCAGGGATTTGGTCTCAATGAATGAATGCATGGCGGAGCTGTGTTGCCTAGGATTTGCTCGTGCATGCGTGAGGATTGAGCTCTCCCAGATGTTAAGGTCGGGGTGCCTGTTAAAGGTTGATTGGCCCATTTTGGTAGAGGTTTGTCTTTGAGAACCTTGACGGAGTCTGTCCCAGTTGCGGCCACTTCCACTCGCCGGAGAAGGAGTGCTGGGTCGAGGGAGTGCGGGTTGCTCGACGGCCGGATTATGCTCGGCAAATATTGTCTGAGCAGAAGGAATGGATGGGGGGTTTGCTATAGAGGGGTTGCACCTAGGGCCATGGCTGCTGGCCATCTGACGGTAGCAGCCTATGTTGGAGGTTTCGGTGGGTAGGAGAAGAAGCTGAGTGAGTCGACTCGGCTAGAGTAGAAGGCGAGTTGACCCAAATCGGACTCAATGGATGTGAGGTCGAATCGGGCTAAATCGGTGATTGGATCCGATGATTAGATTCAACTATCCAAGATCGCATGGTGGAAATCCCCGCCAGATCCCAGCCCGATCCAACGGTTGGATCTATGGCAAGTGACATAGAGATTCAGTTCGGCAGCCAATTGGGTCTAAACCCAGGTATGAATCGATTTGGCACACTGGCTGATTTTGAGAGATCAAGTGCAAATGGGCGTGGGCGTGCTTTGGGCCAAGGCATGGAGGACGTCTTATGGGCGGGTACCGGGCTGAGCGGCCCACTCAAACACAGGAAGGGGATGGGCTAGGGGGCAGATCAGGCCCCATTAAGGAAGGTGGGTTGAAGCACGGGGAAGAGCTTGGCCCAGTCCAAACGTTCTCGATCTCCTGATTTTGATGTGGGCTAGGCACCTTTTAGGCCCAATGGATTAGACTTGGGGCTTGAGGGTTCAAAAGGCTTCTACAAGGAAAACAAGGCCAAAGCTAAAGGCTTGGTTCATTCTGAGGCCTGCATGGAGGCGATAGCTGACTCCGGAGTGCCTGGGGTCTTGTTTCTCAGCTAGGACCCAGGTCAGGAGAGGAGCACATTGATTCAGTTGGAAGGTGAGGCCCTGAGTCCGATGCCCAGTTGAAGAGGGATGATTGAGCAAGGGTTGGAGTGCGGAAGGAAGAGTGATCCTATGCCTCTTATGGGAGAGAATCCATTGCACATAGATGCATCAGTGGGGGGCCAGGATACTACTAATGAGGATGCTATGGCCAGACTGAGACAAGCTATCCAGGGAGAGGGGATGAGCTTGGTGATGCTGGACTCGAATGTTGGGATTGAGGTAGGCTATCAGGCGCAGGGGGGCACTAGTGCAGGCCCTTTTCCTCGTGAATCTTCATCATGAGGCTTTTGATCTAGAACACTCGAGGGTGGGAAGCCCTCTTTCGATCGACCTTCGATTGTTTGATCTAGCTGCACAACTCTGATATTTGCGTACTGCTTGAGACCTATCTCTCAAAGGTGAGTCTAGATCGGGCGAGACAGTGAATTTCGATGGCATGGAGTACATATGCTATAGAGTCTAGGTGTCCGTGGGGGCATTCTAATGATGTGGTGATGTGGTTCAGTCAAGATGGATGCATTTGATAAATGCAAGCAGCAAGTGGCCTTAGTTATCTCGAAGCAGACTGGTGGTACTTGGCTGCTGTTAGGAGTCTTTGCAAGCACCGAATATAGGGAGTGAGGGAGTGAAGGGTGCTCTAGTTCTAGATTTTCAGGTTAGTGTCATAGGGTTTGCCATCCCTCATCGTAGAAATTTCAACTGCATTATGGGGTCCCATAAGAAGAGGGGTGGTAGAATGCCTGGGGACAGCATTGAACATAGGGAATTTAGAGACTTCATCAACGATGCGGGTCCGATTGATCTTAGTTATTCCAGTTCTTGGTTCATCTAGTGCAACGATCGGCATGAGCCTGCTTGGGTTTGGGAGAGGATTGATCGAGTGCTTGCTACTGCTAAGCGGCTTCAATGATTTTCGAGACACCAGGTTCAGCACCTCCTAAGGATTACGTCAGATCACTACTCGACCCTCATTACTATTGACGGCCTGCATGTGCCCAGAGGCCCATTTCGATTCGAAAATTTTGGGTCTTCTCCTCGAGATCTTGGGACCTAATTCGAAAGGTATAGAGGATGCCGGTCTGTGGGAACATGCAGTACCGAATGACATAGAGGTTGGAGTTGGCCAAATGCAGACTTCTTAGATGGAACCACCTTGAGGTTGGTGACATCTTTAGGAGGATCAAAGGGGTGGAGGCAAAAATTATGGAGCTACAATTGAGGGAGGATCAGGAGGGTGATCTCTAGGAGCCTGATTTGCAGGAGCTCCATCATAATCTCTCAGTGCACCACTTCTTGTTGAGACAGTAGGAGACTCTATGGAGATAGAAGTTTAGAATTCAGCGGATCAGGGAGGAGGATTAGAATATCAGATTTTTTCATCAGTCTAATATGATTCGGAGATTTGCCCACTGGATTAGGCAACTGTAGGAGAGCAATAGTAGAGTTGTGGGTGATAGTGAGAGGATTAGGGAGCATTTCTTTCATTTTTATAGGGATCATTGCACAACACTTTTGGGTCAGGACTTTTCCTTTCAAGGGGCCCAGCCAGTGACTAGCATCTTTGATCAGGACAATGTGGCCCTAATTCACCTAGTATCTGCTGAGAAGGTGCATGGGGCCCTCTGATCCCTGGAGGAGGATAAGACCTTTTGACTAGATGGGTTCCCCCATTTTTTTCTGCTAGTATTGGTCTATTGTCAGAGAGGAGGTGGTGGAGGCGGTGGAGCTAGCTTTCGAGTCTAGGGGCACTGCAGAAGAGTGGAAGAAAATATTGGTCACTCTTATCTCGAAGCAGCCTAATGCTTCTATCTCAAGGCACTTCAGATCGATTAATCTTTGTACTATCCTCTATAAGATGTGTGTCAAGATCTTAGTGAATCATCTGAAGCTGATTGTATCTCGGTTGATCAATTCGGAGCAGGATACCTTTGTCAGCGGTCAATGCATCACGATAATATTTAACTTGTCCAAAAATTTATGCATAATCTTTAGCAAGCTCCCGATCACACAACTTTACAGCGATCAAGCTGGGCATGGAGCGGACGTACGATTGGATGAGCTGGCCTTTTCTTCGTCCGATGCTTCGGAAGCTAAATTTCAGAAGAGGAGGATCGATTGGATCATAGATTGTGTAGAGTCATCGAGTTTTGCTATACTGGTCAATGGTACCCCGATGGAGTTCTTTCACTAATCTGTCGGTCTTTGCCAAGGTTGTCCTCCCTCTCCCTATCTATTATTTTGTATGCTGATGCTCTATCTATGGCATTTAAGGGATGGTTCACGGGTCAATGTTGGAGCCTTACTAGCCTGTCCTTGGGGTTCAGCTACTCTTGCACCTCTTTTTTACAGATGACTGTCTTCTTATTGGATGGGGCTCGATCCAGAATATGGGGTGCTTTACATATATTGTCGAGACTTATTGTCAAACATCTAGCTAGTTGGGAATCTATAGAAGTCTACTATCATTTTCAGCCCCAGGATAAGGATCCAGGTGAAGCAAGCGATTTGAAAGATGTTAGAGATCCAGGAGCAGTTCGGGACGTTGACCTACTTGGGTGTTCCTATCACAAGACGGTGACTCTGACGGGCCAATTGTCGACTCATGGAGCAGTCAGTTCAGAATCGCCTTGAGGTGGCAGGCCAATTTTCTTTCCGTCAGGGCTGACCAAATAATCGAAACCCAAAGAAACCCACCCAATCCGACCCAATAAATATTTGTTTCGATCGGTTGAAAGATACAAATTGGATGGAACCGGATTGGGATTTGTAAAAAAATCAGTTATTTACGGTCGGTTCGATTCCTACACTTTTAATTCGTATGAAATCGAATCCGATCGATGTAGTGTTTATAAACTCACTTTATTTTGGAATGACGTCGTTTAGATTTCAATACTTCATTCTAAATAATATCCCTTCATTCATTTAGATTCATAAAAATATTAATATTGAATTGTTGATAGAAGCACATCAATTTGAGATAATTCTGAAGTGAAAATTTTTAGATGTAATTGCTTTCAGATGAGTAAATCTTTTTTTTCTATTTTATTTTATATAGATTCAAAAATAAGTTCAAAATTTATAACTTATAAGATTTAGGCCTTTTTTGCATTAACTTGATAAAAATAAATAAATAAGCTAAAGTGGGCTAATGTTGGACTTAAAATCAATATTGGGTCAACATTGAAGTCCAAACCGATACAATCCATCCGAACCCACTACAAATCGTTCACTTCGATTTCAAATAGTTTATACATGCTAAATGGTCGACAGCAGATTGAATTTTCTTCAATTCGATTGGGTTCAGTCGGATGGAATTTTTTCTCAATCCGATCGAACCCGACCCATGCTTTGCCCTACTTTCCATGATGGATAGGATCACTCTTATAAGATTGGTGCTTAACTCTATCCCAGTATATCTCTTGGTAAATACGATTGTTTCAAGTTCTTGTCTCAGAGGACTGCAGCAGCATTTCCATGACGTTCTATAGGGATCGAAGTATGATGGTTGTGGAATCCACCTGTTATCCTGAAAGATGATCTGCCAGCTAGTGAGGGATGGAGGTCTTGGGATTCAATCCCTGTTGGTTAGAAGAGAGATCATGATTGCAAAATATGCTGCTAGATTTTTTATCTAGCCTGATTACTTGTAGAGTACGACAATGAGGGTTCAATATCGGATGTGGAGCCAGGGATCCCACATTCAGCCCCTCATGGATGCTCTTTCATCTAGAAGGAGATATGCGCTTATAGGCCTGTTGTTCTGGCATAGGTCAGATCGTTGATTGAAGATGAGACTTCTGCAGATGTGTGTCAGGATGCATGGATATCCAATCTATCTCTCTCTCGATGGCCGACTTACATCAATAGCGAGGTGGATAGTAATCTGCACATCTATGACTTGATCACTGCTGATGGTAGGGTTAGAGAGCTCAGGAGCTCGTCTGTCTCTTTGGCGGTTCGCTTATTGATTGGATCCTCGCTACTTCGATTTTGATTCATCGTAGCCAGGATCTGAGGGTGTTGGGTTGGTTCTATTGTCCTAAGATCCCCTCGAGAGATTTGCCTAAGATGTGCAGGCCGACAATAGATAGGAGGATCGACGCTGCAAGGATCTGGAGGGCAACTACCCACCCTAGAGTAAGGCTCTTTCTCTGGAAGCTTGCTTAAGATCGATTTTTGATATGCAGACTTCTCAGAGACAGGGATATGAAGATTCTAGCCTCATGTCCAGTGTGCGGGTTGGAGGATGAATCGATAAAGTATGCCATCTTATGTTGTCCGAGGTCCAGATTGATTTAAAGGCAAGTAAGCGAAGAGCCCTGGGAGATGGATAGTGGCCCATGGCTAGAGTCTTTCCAACATTTGTCCATCAAGTATGATCGAGAAGACAATCTCTATTGGGGTGTCGTATGGCTTATATTGCCCATCAGATCTGATTTTCAGAAATAGCATGGTCTTCGAAGGCAAGGTGGTACCTGCTCATCGAATGCTGGGAAAGCCACCTACTTGGCCATGAAGTATTGCTATTTTGATGCCATTGGCTCATCTCTTATGACCCCAATATCTGGGATTCTCATGCTGCTCTTGCAGTGACCTACATGGTTATCTTCATCTCCTGGGAGCCCTCTCCTTTGGGGATTGTCAAGATGAATTTTGACGGCAATGTGAGGGATGGTAGGGGCAGCATCAGATTTGTTATCCGAGGCCCTAATGCTAGGATGATGGCGGCTGGGGGTTATCATCTCCTTGAGCCTTCAGTCTCAGGAGCCGAGCTGCATGCCGCCTGGGCTGGTATCATTTGTGCCATTGATCAATGCATTAATATAACATAAGAAATATTAGAACCTATGTTATTTAATCTCTATTATTTAGTATTTGATACTTTTTATAATCTTTTTCAAAATTGTTAATCATGGAGAATATTCACAAACCAACGAGTAAGATTTCTAACAAATACATGCTATCGGCCCATCACATATATTTTCATGGTCCCCAAGTCCAAGACCAAGCCCAAATTAAAGTCCAAATTTTAGCTATAGAAATGAGCACACACCCCAGAAGTTTAGCAACAGCATGGGCCACAGCCCAAAGGAAAGCAAGCCGGCCCACAAGCGCATAAGGCCTCGGTCCATGTGCAGCTCACACAAGGAGGTCTATACGTGGCACATGAAAGAAAGGAGCACGGACCATATCACGGCTCACAAGGACACACTGCGTGGTCTACGCGCGGTGTATGGGAATAGGGCCGCTTGATTTATCACGCGGTGCATAGCACGCGGGTGTGGGTCCAAGCATAGATGGGGTGCGTTCGAGCGTGGTCCTAGTGCGTGGATGTGGTCACGGGTGCGTGGATGCGGCCACGAGCGCACGGGCGTGCATGCTGATAATACATTAAATATATCTATAAAAGTATTAATTTATAAATTAATTATTTTATTCTATGGAATTGATACTTTATTTGTGTTTTACAGGAAAGATGATTGTCAATATAAAGAGCTCGATTCGAGGGTTAGATAGACTTGAATTTGGAGTAAATCAGACTTAAAACAGACCCTGAATGAAGAGCCAAAGGCACGCCTCAATTCAAATCAAAATGGGCTCAAAATCAAATTAAACCAGCCTGAACCCAAGCCCAATATAGCGTTTGGTGTATGGTGGACTGACCGCTCAATCCACAGAGCAAAAGGTGCGGTCCACAGCACAGTTTCGCCTAATGCATAGACCGATGCACTATCGAATAGCTGATGGGCAATCTAACATGCGATCGGATGGCTGTGGTTCTTCCAAAGCATATCCAGCAGTGGTGGCCCACAGATTAGTACGATCTAATGGTCCAAAGCCTTCCACGTGTGAGATCCGACAGTCAACATTGTTTTCGATTGAGAGAAGAAATTTTGAAGCTTTGAAAGTGCCATCCGACGGTCCTTGTTCAATCAGCGATTTGATCCAATGGCTGGGATTGATTCTGACTTGATTTGGGATGTTTTAACCTATTTTTGGGCTGTTTGATCTCCATCCAACGGTGGGCATGGGTTGAGGCATTTGAACTGAATTAAAAATCCAATTCCAACTCGATTTCAGCCCGAATTTTGTCCATAAAAGAACAGATCATGGGGAATTAAGGGGGTCATCTGAGAGAGGAGGCAACGCCTCCTTGTGGGGATCCTCTTCCTTCTCTCAAGCAATCTCTCTATCCCTTTCTCTCTTCCACCTCCATCCTTCTTCTAGCTGCTGCTCAGGTGTCCCCTTAGCTCAAAGATGTCAGTAAGAAGAAGATCAATGGTCGGCTCATTCTCCATGTTCTCAGAAAATCGTTGTAACTTATCAAATGGTGTTCTTCCTTTTTAAATCTTTTATATTTTCTTTTGATATGCAATAAAGACTTACTTTTCATGCTTCATATTTTTATATCTTTATTTACTTTACATAAAATTTTATTCTAAAATAATCTATGACTCTTGGGATGAGCCATGATTTATGGGTACGGTTCGTGCTCTTAGGATAGATTATTTTTAGATAAAATTTTTCTATTATATCTAAATCAATTTTGACTAGTCTATAACTTTAAGGGACAGGCCGTGATTCAAAGATACAGACCGTGCTCTCTAAGATAGATTATATCTTTATTGATTAGATATCAATCAAAGACATATTAAGAAAGGTACCAGCTGTCTAACAAGAAAGCAGTTGAGATCCTAAGAATTCATCTTCATACTTGATACCAATCTTAATTAATATTTATGTATTTGCTCTTTCATTTAATTACTAATCTTTTAATTAATCTTTATCCTGCTTTTAACTTAAATCCTAATCCCTCAAATGTAACTAAACGTGATCTCTGAAGATTTGATCCTGACTCATCCTATCTATATAGTAGTGAGTTAGGTTATTTTTGACCGCCTACGACAGCGATCACATGCAAGCGGATGTGAGTGGGCATGTAGGTGTAGTTGACGTGCACGAAGGCTTCATGTGGGTGCAGTTCAAAATGCCTAGGATGCGACATAATTTTAAATGAAAATAGAGATACAGGGAGGCACGGGGAGTCTTTGGCGGCCAGGGTTTTGAGACGTGAAAAAGGGTTTTGGGCACTAAAATTTAAAGGAAAGGAGGAGGCATATGAGAGTTTGGGATGGCTAGGACCCTAGGAGGTCTTGAAGGCTATACAAAGGGATGTGGAGGTACCAAAGAAGAAGAGATTGAGAGAGAGAAAAATTGTAGAGAACTTTTATAGAGAGGAAGTGAGGGAGGTTGCTAGGTGTTGGAGTTTTGAGAGAGAGTCTTTGGCAGCATAAGAAGGTTCTATATCTTCTTTTCTTCAAGTTTTTCTCCAACAATCAAAAAAGATGGAGTTTTTGACAGCGAGCGAGATCCAATCTATGAGCAGCTAAATTCTTCATCCTCGAGAGAGTAGATGAACTCCTTAAGATCATATTTATATTTTATTTTTATTTTATTATATATTTTTTTTATTATGCAATCAACTATTTAAACGCTATAAGATTGCTTTTTTTTGAATAATATTGAATATTTGACAAACATGAATGATTTCTATGATTTTATTCATGTGTTTAAGTAATTTTTTTATTTTATGACACTTGATCTTAAATAGTTCATGACTACGTAAAGATGAGCCATGATCTAATGATATAATTCATGCTTAGCAAGATAAGCTATATTGAAATCAAGATCATAGATTTATTTTTTTTATTATCACTATGTTTTACAATTTGTAGTGATTTGAATTGCTTTGATTAAATACTAATCTATGATTAAGGATGGATTCAAAAATCTTGAAGTATTTTCTTCTACTTGATTTTCTAAATTTTATCTCGATCAACTTATTCTTTATCATTTTAACCCTAAAATCCTTATTCCTTTACCATATTTCTAGTTTGAACATAACTTAGCCTTTTGATCTCTAAGGATTCGACACTTGATCTCACCCTCTTCTATATAATAATTGAGTCAGATTAAATTATTATTCTTTGGTGCTTACGATATCAACCAAATTTTGGCACCATCATCGAAGATCATTGGCATGGTTGTTTCAACATAAAAAAAAAAAAATTTCTCATAATACATATAGTGACATTAGAAACAAAAAAATAAAGATAATAAAATAAAATAATTTATTTTGCTTGGATCTTATTTGTTGCATTAATTGCATTTACATAACATATCTTAAGTATACAAATCCTACCACAAAATAAGGTGAGAATTTCATCACCCTTCCTTAGCCCACAAACAAGAGTCTTTTATTTTACATTGATCTAACCCTAATTAAAATCAATTAGATATTAGTCCTTAAGAAATTCAAGCTCATTAGGATAAAAAATTTGAAAGTTGGATCAGATTTGGAATTGATCAATTGATTGGTATCCAAGGAAAGTGGTTTAGGAACTCAATCCTGAAAATGATGGTTATTTAATTAAGACTATTATGAAAGCACGAAAAGTCTCCCACCAATCTTATACTTATCTAATCAATTTAGTTGGTTAATTTTGAATTTGGAGTGCTCGAAGGTGATCTTGAAATAGCTAGGAGCTATCTAGATCTAGATTAAATCTTAGCTAGAGTTTGTCTTTTGTGTAAAACTTGTTTGTAATTAAAAAAACTAAAAATATTTCTCTCATCTATCTCTTAGATTTAGGATCCTCTAGATTTCTCATCTCTATAATTCTTGTTCCTCCTTTCTTTCTACAAAATAAAAATAAAAATAAAACAAACAACACAGCAAGGATACTCCTAGGATTCTTTCAATCTAAATCTCCTTATTGTATGCTTAGTCATCGATCTTTACAATCAGAATTGTACCCATTAGACCAAGAAATTAAAAAGACTCTCAGAACTATTCGATCTAGGAATATGACTAAACATGATGAACCCAACCCTCCTCATCAATTGAAAGAGTATTTTACTCCGTCCTCATATATATATTCTTCTTGTATTCAGATGCCCCTTGTAGAAGCCTCCCAATATGAGATTAAGTCCAGTGTCATTCAAATGTTGCCTTCTTTTTATGAACTTAGTAATGAGGACCCATACAAACATCTAGATGAATTTTTTGAGATTTGCTCCACTGTCAAAATTCAGAATTTTTCTCATGATGCTCTTAGGTTGAAATTTTTTCTCTTTTTGCCCAAGGATAAGGCCAAACATTGGCTACATTCGTTAGACTCAGTGGCCATTTCAACCTAAAAACAACTCCAAAGGGAATTTCTCAAAAAAAATTTTTCAATTGAAAAAACTAATCAAATTAGGAAAGCCATCACTAATTTTTCTAAATGGATGAAGAATTGTTTCATGAAATATAGGAGAGACTTAAGGACCTCATTCGTAAATGCCTATACCATGCAGTCCCTAAATGGTAATTAGTTTAGTATTTCCATGATGGATTATCAGAAAAATATCGATAAATGATCGATGCCTTGTGTGGAGGGATATTTATGCTAAAAAATGAGGATGAGACATGGCAATTATTTAAAATCCTCAGTAAAAATTTCTTACATCACATGTCCGCCTCTTGTAGATCATGTTTATCCAAAAAAGAGACAGAATCTATGAAGTTGAAAATTTCATATATATCCATAGTAAGGTAGATGAGTTGTCCCAAAAACTAAATCACTTACTGAATGTCCGACACTCTTCTACTCCATCCTTTCCTCCTTAAGATGATTGTGCGTTATGTTTGAGTCGCACCCACTTTGTGAGTGAATGTCCAACCACACTCTAATTTCTTGAGTTTATACAAGAGCAAGTTTAACAAACCAAACTATTTTAGATTAGGAAATAACTTTTTCCAATACTTATATTAATCCAGGCTGGAGAAACCACTCAAACTTTTCATGAAATCACAACTAGTGGATAACCCAGCTATGCAAAGATCCAGTCACCCAGATGCAACCTATAGGCATATGCCCTACCCGCAGTTTCAAAATGTTCCCTCTCAACCCGCTCCAATTCTCCATAATTTGACTTTTGAAGAGAAGGTCTTACAAGCATTGAAAGGATTAAAAACAACACCCAAATCCTTCACTCCCGTACACAATCCATAGCTAAGCTAGAGACCCAAATTGGTTAGCTAGCTACTGCATTCAGTAAGAGAGAAAGAAGAAAGTTGCCTAGTCAACTTGAGAGTAACCCGAAGGAGCAATACATGGCTAAGAGTTCTAATGCCCCTGAAATTTTTTTAGAATGTGCCAAATCCGTTATGACTCTCATGAATGGAAAAATCATAGAGTAACCTAGCAAAACCAATGAGACCAAGAATGAAACTTCGATTAAGTCAGGATTGCTCAAAGATGAGGACCCAAAATTGAGGGATGAACCAACTCCTTCAGTACTTTTTCATCCACCTAAGGCTCCATTTTCAAGTACTCTAGAATCCCCTGTTCCTTTTAATAAGAAGGGAGGAAAGATAGATGAAATGTTAGAATTGTTCAAACAAGTTCATATTAATCTTCTCCTTCTGAATGCAATCACTTATCCCAAATTCTTAAAAGATTTGTACATGTTAAAATGCAAATCTAGATCATAAATCCCAAAAAAAATGTCTCACCGAATAAGCTAGTTTAATCTTTCAGCACACTACCCCTCTTAAACTTAAGGACCCAAATATCTCTATCATTTCTTGTGTTATAGGGGACCTTAACATTAAAAAGTACTTCTAGATTTAGAAGCAAGTGTTAATCTTCTTTCTAGCTCAGTATATGAATTTTTTGGATTTAGAGAGTTGAAACACACCTCTGTTACTTTGTAACTAGCTAATAGATCTATTAAGATACCACGCAGGATAATCAAAGTTCTAGTCAAGGTAGATGAGTTTTACCTTTCAGTTGATTTTTTGTCCTTGATATGGAACTTGGTAACAATCCTAAAAAATTTCATCATTTAGGTTGACCCTTCCTAGCTACAGCCAATACATGTATCAATTATAGGACATGAGTCATGGATGTTCTTTTGAGAAGAAGAAGTTACGATTGAATGTCTTCAATGCTTTCCAAAGACCACAAACTGATAGTTATTTTGAAGTGGACATACTTGAGGATATCATGAAGGAAGCAACTTCCATAATTCTTTCTCAGGACCCTTTATAAACATGTCTGGCTTATTTCAGGGTAGATGACTTTGATGTAGATGGGTATATCGATGAAGTGAACCCATTATTAGATACGGCCTACTCCAAAACTACCCCATCATGGACTATAAAATATGAGCCATTGGCCGCTACAACTAGCACTCCAATAGTTCCTTCGTTAGAATCACCACCTATTTTGGAATTGAAGCCACTTCCTGCCACACTCAAGTATATGCATTCTTAGGACTTAATGACACCCTCTTGGTGATCATTACATCAGATTTGATCCCTGATCAAGAAGCTTAACTTATAAGTATTCTAAAAGAACATAAAAAAGCTATTGGATGGACTATTACCAATCTGAAAGGAATTGACCCTTTCATCTACATATATTATATTAATTGTGAGGTAGATGCCAAACCATATAGAAACATACAGAGGAGGCTGAACCCAAACATGTGGAAAGTTGTTAAGAAAGAGATGGTAAAGTGGCTAGATGTAGGAATCATCTATCCAATATCGGACAGTAAATAGGTCAGTTCTACTCAAATAATATCAAAAAAATTAGATATTACTGTCATAAAAAATGAAGAAGGTGAATTGCTCCCCACTCGCATAGTATCGGGTTGGCGAGTGTGCATAGATTACAGAAGACTTGATACCATTACTAGGAAAGATCATTTTTCATTGCCATTCATTGATCAAATCCTAGAATGGTTAGGGGGTCAAAGCTTCTTTTACTTCCTGGATGGTTATTCAGGATATAACCAAGTATCAGTATTTTCGGACGATCAAGAGAAAACCACCTTCACCTGCCCCTATGACACTTTTGCTTTTCGACGCATGCCTTTTGGACTCTATAATGCACCTGCTATATTGCAGTGGTGCATTTCGTTTATCTTTTCTGATATGGTAGATAAATTTTTGAAGTATTTATGGATGATTTTTTTGTATTTGATACTTCTTTTGAGAATTATCTCCAAAATCTTTCCAAAGTGCTAGAACATTGTATGGAGATAAATCTGATTTTAAATTAGAAAAAGAGCCATTTCATGATTCGAGAAGAAATTATGCTTGGACACATTGTATTCGAAAGGAAGATTGACGTAGATAAGGCTAAAATCGAGATAATTTCAAAACTCCTACATCCAACCACAGTCCAACAACTACGATCCTTTCTTGGTCATACTGGATTATATAGATGCTTTATCAAAGACTTCAATAAAATTTCTAGACCCTTGTGCAACTTGCTTGCTAAAGATGCTTCATTTGTCTTTGTTGATGATTGTCTGAAAGTCTTCCACAAACTTCCTACTGCCCTGACAATAGCATCCATCATTATGCCTCCTGATTGGTCCCTTCCTTTTGAAATCATGTGAGATACATCTGATTTCGCAATAGGTGCAGTCTTAAGACAAAGAGTAAATAAGGAACCACATGTGATTTATTACACTAATAAAATTTTTCTGATGCCCAGTTGAATTATACTACCACTGAAAAAGAGTTACTAGCGGTAGTGTTTGTCCTAGATAAATTCAATCATATCTTTAGGGTCTAAGATTTTAGTATATTTTGATCATGCTGCTTTGAGGCATTTGCTTTCCAAGAAAGATACCAAG
Source organism: Elaeis oleifera (assembly GCA_000441515.1). Taxonomy (NCBI): domain Eukaryota; kingdom Viridiplantae; phylum Streptophyta; class Magnoliopsida; order Arecales; family Arecaceae; genus Elaeis; species Elaeis oleifera. Next base: position 210,635 of record KE505275.1, read on the forward strand.
CCTAGATTGATTAGATGGATCCTTTGCTACAAGAATTTGATTTTAAAATTCAAGACAAAAAGAATTCTAAAAATGTGGTAGCATACCATATCTCTAGAATTTAGTTGAACACATGCAAGGCATTGATATGGTCAAGAAAAATTCTCGAACGAACAACTCTGTACTTCCTCTAGTCATCCTCTTTGGTTTGCCCATATTGTTAATTACTTGGCTATAGGACAGATTCCTTCTCATTGGTTAAAGCAAGAGAAGAATCGATTCTTTCACAAATCAAGTACTATTTTGGGAAGAAGCAGGGTTGTTTAGTATTGTCTTGACTAGGTAATTCATCATTGTATCCCTGAGAGTGAATTTTAAACATTCTCATTTTTTGTCACTCTTTTACATGTGGGGAATATCTTAGTAGGAGAAAAACTATAGCAAAAGTGTTGCAGAGTAGATTTTATTGGCCAACACTCTTTAAAAATGCACACGAATTTGATCGTAATTGCCTAAGGTGCCAGCAAACATGGAATATATCAAGGAAGGATATAATGCCACTTATCCCTATCCTAATTATCGAGATCTTTGATGTTTGAGGGATTGATTTCATGAGACCATTTCCAACCTCATAAGGATTTGAGTACATTCTGATGGCTATAGATTATGTTTTAAAATGGGTGGAGGCTATTGCCACATAGACCAATGATCATAAGATTGTGGTCAAGTTCTTTCGGAGTAACATTTTCAGTCGTTTCAGCTTTCCAAAGGTTATCATTAGTGCCGGGGGTGCTCACTTCATGAATCAGTACTTTGAAATATTAATGAGGAAATACTGTATCATGCACAAAGTAGCCACTCTTTACCATCCACAGACCAGTGGTCAGATAGAAATGTCCAATAAGAAAATTGAGAACATTCTAGAGAAAACAGTTAGGTCCGATAGGAAAGACTAGTCTTTTAGATTAGATGATGCATTATGGGCCTATCATACTGCATTCAAAATTTCTATTGGCATGTCTCCTCATCGACTAGTTTTGGGAAGGCATGTCATTTACCAGTTGAATTAGAACATCGCGTATTCTGGGCTGTAAGAAAATTCAATTTTGAAATGATGAATGCAGGTTCAAATAAGGGGCTTCAATTAAATGAACTAGAAGAGTTACGTAATGATGCTTATCAGAGTTTTCGAATTTTCAAGGCTTGAACCAAAGCATTCCACAATAAGTATATTTCAAGAAAATCATTCGAGCCCAATCAAAAAGTATGACTCTTCAACTCGAAGTTACATCTCTTTTCGGTAAACTTCGCTCTCATTAGGATAGACTATTTATTGTCACCCAGGTATTTCTCATGGAGCGATTGAAATCTAGAATCCCAAAATAACAACACTTTTAAAGTCAATGGTCAACGTTTAAAGCCACACATAGATGGAATTCACAACGAAGGATAAATTGATACCATCAATTTGGTGGATCCGATATACGAGATACGTTAAGCTTCAAAAAGTCTAGTGGAAGACTTTAAACTAAGCACCTTTTGGGAGGCAACCCAATTTTTCATCTTAGTTTCTTTACGTTCAAAATAATAAATTAACTAAGTTACATTTACTTGTAGAGACTTGGATTGGAATTTTGAAGAAATCAGTCAACTCAAGAGCATAATTATCCCAGATGACATCTCTTCTTATTCTTCCTTTTTGCCTATCATATTTTATTTTCTTACTCTACTGAGGACAATGTCATTTAAGTTGGAAAAGGGATAAATTGATAAATTAATAAATCCTCAAATATGTTCATGATTATGTTCATAATTATGTACCTGATTATGCTTTAGACTTGAGATTAATCATGTATTTTAAGAAACAATCAATATACAGTCCAAAGGGTTGTAAATATTAGGTGATCAAATATTTAAAAAATCAATATATAGTTAAGTCTAGAATGAAAATCAATTTTCAAGCATTTCTAATCCTCCCTATTAACATCAAAGAAGAATCTACCTCTTATGTGTACAAGTGCAATATGTTGATGTATGTAAAAGTTTCTTCATTAAATGTTAAAAAAAAATAGATTTTAAGTATTTTTCACTGAGTAATCAGACCTCTTTGCCTAAGTATTGATATTTCATCAAAATATGAAAATATGAAGAAACCTTATTATACAGCCAGTTTTAACCCATAGCCTGTTTGACTCGAGCTAATAAGCGTGAAGAGTGTTTTATACTTAATGCCCTAAAGCCAACTGGTTTAGAGTCATTGGCCTAAAACTCATTACAAGAGCCAGATAAAAAGCTTAAGGGATTAAGGCATTGCACCAACTATACTTTTATATATAAATATATATATATATATATAT
>KE505275.1:214772-226756 GCA_000441515.1 Elaeis oleifera
TTTAATTTAAATTATATCATATTCAGAAAAAATAAAAAATTAACATTCTACCTTTATGGCTGTGGTTACATAATAAAGGCTGTTATAGATCTATGGTAGCGGTTTACTAATCACTACCATATCGTACTTATGGTCGTGGTTAGGTATAACCACTACCATATCTCTACCCAAGCGCTGCCATAAATTGGACCCACGGCAGCGGTTTTCGATAACTACTGCCACAAGTTGACCTGTAGCAGCGGTTATCTATAATCGCTGCGATAGATCCAATGTATGGTTGATTGTGATAGTCTCACATTGATTGTGGAAGAAATGAATGACCTGTATATAATGACTTAAGTACTTAACTAACTACAGCATGGGCTTGAGCATTTTGCGATTTCTCTCTCTTTACTCGCCTGCCGCCGCCCCGACCGCCACCTGCCGCCTGCCGCCGCCCCCGACCACCACCCGCCGCCCGCTGCTTGCCATCCCTTGCTAATCGCCGCCCGCCGGCAGTAGCACGTCACCACCGGCCCCCGACCGCCGCCCCTGTCGACGCCGGCCCCTCGACCGCCACCCGCCGCCACCACCCCGACGGGCCCATGCCATTATCGTCGCTCCGGTGCCATCCACACCGTCCATTACGTACCGGCCAGCCACCGTCCATTACGTACCGGCCATTTTGACTAGTGAAAGGTTACGGCAACGGTTTGGCAACTGCTGTCGTAGTATCTATGCCAGCGGTTGGCATAACCAATATGCCAACCACTACCATAGCAGTTATGCCAATCACTACTACAGATACTACGGCAACGGTTGCCAAACCACTGCCGTAGCTTATGCGGCAGTGGTTGATATAGCAGCGATTGAAAATCACCACCACATTTTTTTATGGCAGCGGTTGATACAACCACTATCTTATCTCAAAAAATTGCTGTCATAGATCTACAGCGATGGCTACAATGACAGCGATTTTCTAACCACTATTGTAGATTATGATAGTGAATTTTTAGATTACGACAATGATTTTCAACTATTACTGTAGTCTTATTTTGTAGTAGTACCTAAGTTAGAGTCTAAATTTTTAGCCATAGAAATGAGCATACGGTCCAGAAATTTAGTAATAATACGGGCCACAATGCAATGGAAAGCAAGTCGGCCCATAAGCGCACAAGGCCGCGGGCCACGTGCGGCTCACACGAGGAGGTCTACGCATGGTGCATGGAGGAAAGGAGCGCAGACCATGTCACAGCTCACTGGGACACACCACACGGTCTACGCATGGTGTATGGGAGTACGGCCGCTCGGTTTATCATGCGGTGTACAGTGCACGAGTGCGGGTCCAAGCGCAGGCGGGGGCGTTCGAGCGCGGTCCTGACGTGCGGATGTGGTCATGGGCGTGCGGGCGTGCATGCGGGTGGACGTGATTGAGCATGCGGGTGCGGTTGACGTGCGTGAAAGCTTCATGCAGGCGCGGATCAAAATGCCTGGGATGTGACACAGTTTTAAACGAAAACAGATATACAGGGAGGCATGGGGAGTCCTCGGCGGCCAGGGTTTTGAGACATGAAAAAGATTTTGGGCACTAAAACTTAGAAGGAAAGAGGGAGGCGTGAGGATCCGTGAGAGTTTGGAACGATTAGGGTTCTAGAAGATTTTGAAGGCTATAAAAGAGGTGCAGATGCATCAAAAAAATAAGAGATTGAGAAAGAAAAAATTATAGAGAAATTTTGTAGAGAAGAAGAGAAGAAGAGAGGAAGGTTATCAGGTGTTGGAGTTTTGGAAGAATCTTTTTGGTGGCATAAGGAGGTTTTGCATCTTCTTCTTCTTCAAGTTCTTCTCCAACAATCAAAGAAGATGGAGCTTTTAGCGGCGAGTGAGATCCAATCCATGAGCAGCTAAATCCTTCATCCTCGAAAGAATAGATGAACTTCTTAAGATCAAATTTATATTTTATTTCTTGTTCTTATTGTGTATTTTTTTTATTATGCAATCAACTACTTAAACATTGTAAGGTTACTTTTTTTGAATAATATTAAAAATTTGACAAATATAAATAATTTCTGTGATTTTATTCATATATTTTAGTAGTAGTTTTTTTATTTTATGATATTTGATCTTGAATAGTTTATGACTATATAGAGACGAGTCGTGATTTAAGGATACGATTCGTGCTTAGCGAGTTAAGCTATATTGAGAACAAAATTATAGATTTAATTTTTTATTATTACTATGGCTTATAGTTTGTAATAATTTAGATTACTTTGATTAAAATACTAATCTATGTTAAGGATGGATTCGAAAATCCTAAGGTACCTTCTTTTACTTGATTTTTCAAAACTTTATCTTTGTCAACTTATTTTTTTTATATTTTTTGAATCCTAAAATCTTTATTTCTTCACCATATTTTTTTTAGTTTGAACACAATTCAGCCCTTTAATTCCTGAGAATTCGACATCTAATTTCACCCTATTCTATATAATAGTTGAGTTAGATTAAATTATTATTCTTTAGTGCTTGCGACAACAATCGGCTATGTTGGAACTGCAGGCGGAGAAGATCTTCATTGAGGATGACTCTCTATCGTTATTGGTTGGATCAAGAACAACATGATGCACTTGGATGTACATTCACTCCTTCGTGACACCTGAACTACTTTCATCATTCTGCTATGATATTGATGCTGCATATTTATCAGGAGGCAAACAGCGAAGCAGATTGGATTACATCTTTTATGGTTGAATATTTCAGAGACTGGATCTGGAGACAGGGTGATTTTTATCCATTGGATTTGTGGGATATTTTGTATCTTGATTTTATGGGCTACTTTCATATCCAAATGGTATAACCACCCATTTGTACTAAAAAAAGAAGCAAAGCTTAAATATGCTCTTTTATTCCTCTTTACTCTAATTTATTTTGTTTATTATTTTTGATAAATAAATATGGAAATTTGTTTGGTTAAAAGGCAAAAATCAATTGGGATGGTCGCTTATAATGCTCAGTTGGATAAGCAAATAAATAAGTAAATACTAACTTATTTGAAAATTAGGAGGAATAAAATCTCTTGTATGGTCAGAACAAATTATTCACCCCGCAAGTAAAATTTCATACTCGTACCAGTCTCGGGTCAGGTTGGATCAAATAAATAAATGGTCATATAGGGTAGATAAGATGGATTAGATCGAATTAGATAAAAAACTCATCATACAAACACTCTAAAATAATTATAACTTTGAAAGGGAAGACTTAAATTGAGGTTGTATTAGATCGGATTTAAAACAAGATATGCTATTATCCATATCTTCAGATATTTTATCTAAAATTTATGTCCATCCCGAATTTTAATCAAATCAGATAAAATCTATCCCATTCAAATAGATCAGATTAGATACTAGTGGGTAGGGGTGTAAATGGATCGAGTTGGATCAGGTCATGAGTGATCCCGATCTGATCTAATTTTTGATTGGGTCTTGATATTGGATCCAAACCCAATCCCATAGAAGATCGAGTCGGATCGGATTCATGATCAAATTTTTTGATCCAATTGATCATTCGGATCGGATCAGATCCATATATAATCCGATCTTAATCCATAAATATGAGTTCCATTCGGATCCGAATTGAGTCTGGATTGGATCGTAGGTCAAATTAATCAATAGGCATCAGCTAGAGCTATTCAATTGATTCTCATGAGTGGAGTTAAAGTTAATCTTACAAGTTTACCATCCAACGATATTCCTAATATAATAATTTTTGAAGTGGTCATTAACATATGACAATTACATCTCAGGAAACTGCTAAGTTGTATCTCATATACATATGAAAGCCGATCATGAGATACAACTAGAAGTGAAAATATCTATTTTCTAGTAATCCTCTAATTTTTTGAGTTGGAAAAGTTATGTAGATTTGATGCCAAGGATTTCTTGTGAAGATGGAAAGAAAAAAAGATAATGTTTGTCAGAGACTCCATCAGCTTGAACTAGTAAGTACCGCTCAATTATGAGAGTGCAAAGGAAGAAAATACTGTTATGTAGGTGGGCAGCCTACTGTAATTTGTGCCTAGCCTATGCTAATATATAATAAATTTGGATCATATAATGAGTTTGGGTCAAATCGGGTCATTGAGCATAAGATCCATATAAATCTAAAAATTCAAGTGGATCAAATCGGATTGGGTCAAAATTCAATAAATTCAGACCCGATCTGAAAAATAGAACGAGTCTAATTTTAAAATCCGATCCAGATTCATGGGTCTTTTAAATAATTTGAGTTTTATGGGTTGGGTCAGATTGAGTCAATGGTCAATCCGGCCATTTGCAGCCTTATAGATGGATAGGCTACAATTGTCAGTTCTATCATTCATTCAGCACTCTCTTTGCAAGCAGTCTTATTGGGTTTAGAATGCTTGTACACTCATGGATCAAATAAAATTGAGATGAGTTAAATAGCAATAACTTTTTGACATTTGACTGAATAAAGCACTAATGTAAAATTAATTCACCAACCCAACAAAGCCTCAATAGTTGTTATTCTAAACCACGGTCCGAGATGGGAACTTGATTAATGTATTTAGAGCACACAATCTAGCTGTTTCCGTACCTAACCCACTATTATGTCTGTATGCGGCGACAAGTGTGCTGCCCACAAAGTCTAAAACGCGCCAAATCTAGGTTGCCTAGCCTCCTTATTGCCCGGCGCCCACACCGCACTCGGCATGCAACCTTCGAGGTCACGTGACATCATCCTTCTCACGTGACATCACGTCACCCTCTCACCATCATATCCACGAAGATCCCAACCCAGTAGCCAAAGTTCCCACGTCATCCCAACCCACGCGCCATTCAAAAAGGCCCTTACCAACCAGATAAGAATCGTTAATCCCCAATTGCTAGTACTATATTATTGTTATTAACCTTTCTAATCCACGCCATAGTCCACCCAAATCCCAATTAGGCAGCCCCGCCACCCAACTGGATCCAGCTCCCAACCCCAGGTGCGTGCATGCCACCTCCTAGGACAAAGGTCATGACGTGGCACCATATCTTTTTCCCACGTGCCTCCGTTCTCCCTTCCCTCCCCTCCACGCAAATCAAATATCTGGCGCCAAGTATAACGGCTGTTTTCAACGGCAGTTAGGCAACCCATCCATCCAGTCCTCCCGGCTCTCCTCCCTCTCCTTAAAACCAAGGCGGTGTAGCAACTTAGCCCTCACCCCCTATCTCTCCTTTCCCACTTTCCCTCCCACCCATCCACCATGGCTACCACATTCTTGGTGGTGCTAATGCTCATCTTCGCCCAACTCGGCCTTGTCACAATCGCCGCTGCGATCGCTGCCTCCGGCGCCACCCTCAGAGGGGCCCCGAGGGACCGCGCTGCCCTCCTCTCCTTCATGTCCGGCATCACCGCCGACCCCAGCACGCCTCGCCAACTGGGCGACCCGACACGCACATGTGCAATTGGACCGGCATCACCTGCCACCGGGTCAAGCAGCGTGTCGTGCAACTGGTCCTCAGCGGAGGGACCTCCATGGCCTGATCTCGCCGGCGGTCTTCAGCCTTTCTTCCTTGCAGTGCTCGACCTCTCTGAGAACTTCTTTAGCGGAATCATTCCTGGAGAGATTGGAGGTCTTGCTCGATTGCAGCAGTTGAGTTTGTCGAGGAACCTCCTCGAGGGGTCCATCCCGGCCGAGCTCGGTTCCTTCAAGAATTGGTTTATCTCGACCTGGGGAGCAACCGCATCTCTGGTCACATTCCGAAGACTCTGTTCTGCAATTGCACTTCGTTGCAGTATGTCGATCTTTCCAACAATTCTCTTGCCGGCGAAATCCCTTCAGCCAACGAATGCAGACTAGCCGACCTGAGATTTCTCCTCCTGTGGTCCAACAATTTGGAGGGTCCTATCCCCCCTCCTTATCGAACTCCTCGATGCTCGAGTGGATCGACTTTGAATCAAATCGTCTGAGCGGAGAGTTGCCATCTGATATTTTGATAAGATGCCATTCCTCCAATTCCTTTACTTGTCCTATAATAACCTTCAAGCCATGACAGCAACACTAACCTCGAGCCATTTTTCGCTTCTTTGAGGAATTGCTCCCATTTACAAGAGCTGGAACTAGCTGGAAACAAACTTGGAGGGGAGATACCATCATTGATCGGCAACCTTTCCTCTAATCTTCTGCAACTCCACCTCGAGGAGAACATCATCTTCGGTCCAATCCCTCCAAACATATCAAACCTTGTCAATCTTACCTACTTGAACCTGTCCAACAACAACTTGAATGGATCGATCCCTCCAGACTTATCTAGGTTGATGAAGCTAGAGAGAGTTTACTTATCAAATAACTTGCTCTCTGGTGAGATTCCACCTTCTCTTGGAGAAATTCCTCACCTAGGTCTGCTAGACATATCTGGAAATAGACTCTCTGGTTCGATTCCGGATACCTTATCCAACCTCTCGCAGTTAAGAAGACTAATGCTCCATAAGAACCAGCTTTCAGGCTCGATACCGCCAAGCCTTGGAAATTGTATAAACTTGGAAGTGTTGGATCTTTCTTATAACCAATTGACAGGGAGGATTCCTAACAATGTCGCAGCACTGAGCAGCTTGAAATTGTATCTGAATTTGTCAAGCAATCACTTAGAGGGACCTTTGCCATTAGAGCTGAGCAAGATGGATATGATATTGGCTTTGGATTTGTCTTCAAATAATCTCTCAGGCACGATACCTCCTCAGCTTGGAAGCTGTGTCGCCCTCGAGTACCTCAACCTTTCCAGTAATGCCTTGCGAGGTCCTCTCCCAGGTTCTATTGGAGCCTTGCCATACCTTGAGGTTCTTGACTTGTCTTTCAATCAGCTGGCAGGAACCATGCCAGAGTCTCTGCAAGCATCTTCATCGCTAAAACAATTAAACATCTCATTCAACAACTTCTCAGGGACAGTGCCAACTGAAGGAGTGTTTGCTCATCTTTCGAAGGACTCTTTTCTTGGCAATTCAGGCCTATGTGGGTCAATCATTGGCATATCACGATGTGGCACTAAACGAGCTCACCGGTTCATGATCTTGCCTCTAATTCTCACACTAGTTGTCACTCCTTGCTTATTATGCCTCTTTGGGTGTCCAATGTTCATGAAATCAAGAGGAAGCACTTGTTTGCAAAGCTTCCATCAGCCAGAGAAACTTGATAAAGAAGAACAGCAGAAGCAAGACTATCCAAGGATCTCTCACCGGCAACTCATGGAAGCCACCGGCGGCTTGCAGAGTCGAACCTAATTGGCGCAGGGAGCTTCGGGCATGTGTACAAGGGAGTTCTACGGGATGAAACAACATAGCCGTGAAAGTATTGGATCCAAAGTGCGGTGGTGGGATCTCAGGGTGCTTCGAAAGAGAATGCCAGGTGCTCAAGAGAACTAGGCACAGAATTTAATTAGAGTGATAACAGCTTGCAGCAAGCCAGACTTCAAGGCTCTTGTTCTCCCACTGATGCCTAATGGGAGCCTTGACAGCTATCTATATCCTCCGGTCGGACCGAGCCATGGCCTAGACTTAAGTCAGCTCATATGCATCCTAAGTGATGTAGCTGAAGGGTTGCCTATTTGCACCATTTTGCCCCTGTTAGGGTTGTACATTGTGATCTGAAGCCCAGCAACGTTCTTCTTGATGAAGATATGACAGCAATAGTATCAGATTTTGGGATAGCAAGGTTGGTGAAGCAGGATGAGAACAACGACATTACCAATTCATCTCCATATAATTCAATAACGGGACTGCTACAAGGATCTGTGGGTTATATAGCGCCTGGTAAGTAGGCTTCCCCTTCTTTCCTTTTTGTTACATTTATAATACTAAAATTTACCTATCTTGTTATTTATCTTCTTCTAGCTGTGCATAAACTGAGATTGTATTCATTGATGCAGAATATGGCTTGGGAGGCCGCCCTTCGACACAAGGTGATGTATATAGTTTTGGGGTTCTGGTCTTAGAGATGATCACTGGGAAGAGACCAACAGATGCTCTTTTTCATGAAGGACTCAGCTTGCAAGAATGGGTGAAGAGTCATTACCCGCATGACATCGAGGTCATAACTTCGCAGGCACCACTGAGAGACTCATCATTAGTTGACTCGCTATATTACAAGAAGCTAAGAAGAGAGCTGATGGTTGAATTGATTGAGCTTGGCTTAGTGTGCGCGAGTTTCTCCCTGCATTGAGGCCCACCATGATCAACGTCGCCCATGAGATTGCTCTTTTGAAACAAGATCTCGTCAGGCATGGCATTGAGGCTGTTGAGACCAGTTCTACACCCGATTCGTCTTTCTGAGATTAAATAAACTAAGGGCAGGAAGCAATTGATCAGGGGAGATCTGATCTGGATCCTCAATATATTAGATAGTTGATTTGTCACCCTTGTCAAGTAATTCTTTAGTTTCAATTCATATATGGAAAGACCACTTAGAAAGGTTCAATAAAGTATGTTAGTGAATCCATTCAAACATAAAGTACACATAGAAGGATTAGAGAGTTCGGTGAGCACTCAATTTTTCGGAAAAACAGAACAACCAATCATGACCAGTCACTGTACATTAGCACATCACCCATTTTATCTGCTCCATAGTTTATATCTTTCAGTTAATGTGCTGCGCATGCGTCGACAGGAGGGTGCGTTTAAAGCAAAAGAATGGATAAAATAAGTTGGCTGTTTTCCCAATTGAATTGGTATGATACTTTAGGAGCAACACTTCATTATAACACTCATGGAAGGTCTATTGTTCGTGTTTCTGGGTCTGAATTACGCGGCCTTCGGTTTCTTTATATCTTCATATTCTTGCAAGTAGTATCAGTCCAGAAACCAGTCCACAGAACATATTACTCTACCCTTTTTGTTTAGAGTTACACATGGTCCTTGTTTGGAAGATGAGAACCATACAATTCCAGTGACAAATTCTAACAAGGAACCTCTGCATTTAATAATCTAAGCAACTTATATAGATCCAAAGGAGTGAAAATTTAAGTTGACAAACCTGGTAAGCCTAGATCATACCTGGTATTTACCTCTTCTGCGAGAGGACAACAGGTACTCTTGCTCTACTGCAAGATCAAATGATTCGGTTCCAATGTTAGGTTGTATATTGGATAAAATTCTTATTTGACAAGTTTTGATGAATAGCTGACTGATAAGAGTGCATTATATTTAAAGACTCAAGGGTTCTAGACAGAGTGTTTCCAATTTGAACTTCAGATTGTAGTGTAGCCAATGCCATCACATGTATTTTTGTGAGACATCTTCTGATGTCTCATCATCATCAACCAGCATACATTAGAGCAGTGATGCAAAAAGTTGAGACCTTAAATTCCAAGGACAGGGAACCTGGTGGCAATGACTTTCATTTTTTTTTAAACAAAAAACAAGTGAAGGAATGAAACTGAATAAAAGCTAGAATTGAATGTGTTGTGGCTTCATATTTTGTTATCATGATAGAAGCTCAAGAATGAAATCAGTTATTTGCCTGCAGGAATAACTTGATCATATTGAAGAAATCTAGTGAAGCAATTTTGTTCTTGCTTCAAACTTGGAAGATTCTCTCAAGGCTCGTCTATCAAGGAGTGAACTCAGAAATGTGAGTGAACTCAGAAATGTGACTAAGTGCTTGCATGGTCAGCTAAAATGACTTATGGTAAACGTCTTGAATTTCAAGCAACTTAATGGCTTTAGAGTAACATCCTTTTGTTTGTTCTTCTCAATATTTTCTCCTAGAAAGTTTCTGTTATACTTTTTTTTTGAATAATTTAACGATACAAAGATAATATAAGCAGTATCTGAAACTTAGAGTTGATCCTCTATTTAGCACCTTTTAGTTGGCTCAATTCCTTAAAATGCTATACTTTACTAGCCATGTATCCTAGCATCCATTACATATATGACTGTGAAGAGATCCCCTTATGGATGGTGCAATGATACAGGTTATTGAAGGGAGGATAACCATGATGAATTATAGTAGACATATTCACCTCAAAGTTGTAGATTTCAGTAAAGGAAATGAGCATCTCACATCCGCCATTATCTCCAACTCTTTAGGATCTAGTCCCATTCCCTTTTTGCAGTTTTTTGATAGTTCAAACTTTTATTTAGTGAAAAAGATGGGGGTATTAGATGTATGTCCTAGTAGCCAATCAAACCAACACATTAATTCTTTCTATGACATAACTTGATCAAATTAATTAGGACAGTTAATTCTATTCATGTAGTGTATATGTTCATGAATCGTCCAAATAATTAATAAGATAATGATACATATTCTCAAGAGTTGAGAATTTGAGGTATGTGTCATTGATGATTAATTCTCAAATTGCTCCCAATTGAAGGATCATCATGAAGACGGTGATTAATTTGATAAGATTAGTGCACGAATCACTTCCCTTAGAATAGATGAGTCTCAAGTCTATAATATGGGGACACTAGAGTGAGAGTGCAAATAGTTATTAGAGAATAACGGTACCGAGCGTGACCAATATAAGAAATCATTTAGATGTCTACTCGCTCGTAGTGATATTCTCGATGTTGTAGTGGTGTGACTAGTTCTTAGACCTTGGTGTGACTAGTTCTTAGACCTGCGATGCTTCGGCTATTCACAATGAGATTGCTGTAGTTTAACTATACCATAGCTCGATCTCCTAACCATACAGAGTCTTAAGGTATATGTTGGCTACAGCAAGTTCATTATATAAATAGGCTGTGCACCTAAATAGAATCTATCGATCTTAGTAGTTAAGAAGTAATCCTATGTGATTTATGAGATTGAGTTTAGAAGATCGAGTTCAGAAGATCTTGATCAGAACAGTGTGAATGATGAAAAAATATTCCATCAGATTTCATAAATGAATTCAAGTCAAATAAATCTTACATATAATAGATGATGAGATTTGACGAGTTTTTCATAACCTCCATTTTGTCGAAACTCACAATAGAAGAACTGAATCACACAGTAACTATACCTAGAGGTTCATCCTTTTATTCTGCTGGATTGCTATAATATGCTGCTAGACGTTACTGGTGGATTATGAGACCAATGAGAATTATTTTGATGGTTATTAATTCTCGATTGATGAGTTAAAATTGTTTCAATTCATTGAAAAGAGTTTCAATGATATTTTGATGAAAATCAAAATATTTCTCATTACCAGACAGAATAGAACTTACGGGATCATACATAAAAGAAGTCTTGACTGATTGAATTGATGAATCATAATTTTGAATCACAAAAAGACCAAGACTTACTAAGAGTTACTAAGTTATAGGAGGATCGAAAAGAGTCCAACTGGACTGAGACTCTATCAAATTACAATTATTGCATATTATTAATTTGATCAAATATTAGGATTGAATCCTAATCAAATTAAATCAGATTTAATTTTGATTAGTTTTGGTTTGAGTTTGACTTAGATTGGATTTCATAAGTATAATGGGATTGGACTTAATAAATATTTGATTTATATTGAAATCTAAATCTATTTGGACTTCAACCTTTGTTTGAATTTGAACCAACTTTGACCAAGTCCTAAAAGGAGTCCACGCCCATGAACTATCCATACCCTATAATGTTTTCACGGAGAAAAGCTTCTTGGCGTGGTATATTATGGCGTGGAGAAAAATAAAGGAGAGATATGGGGTGGCATTCATTTAAAAGGAGTCCCAATCTATCCCAACTCTATTCCTAACAAACCCTAACCACTTCTTGGTTTAAATAGGGATAAGAGGGGTGCCTCCCTGTGTGATTAGATGAGATCAAAATTCAAAGGGGGCATGAGATAAGGAGGGCGTGAAGACCATGGTTGGCGTGAGGCTTTTCTATGTGAGAGAAAAGTGGGGTGCCTTCTCCCTTCATCCTTCTTTCCAACAACCAATTGTTGGTTGTTGGGTAGCTCGCTCTCTCTCTCTCTCTTATCTAAGAGTTGGACATATCTCCCTCTTCCTCTCTTCCAAATATATCCAAAAGTTGGATA
>KE505275.1:234432-261666 GCA_000441515.1 Elaeis oleifera
TACTACTCTCTCTCTCTCTCTCTCTCTCTCTCTCTCTAATTCTTGTTCCCTTGGAATGATGCAACCTTACAACGTCACATAAATTTTATATTTTTCTCACTACCTTTCTCCCAATGGAACCTAACCACTGTCAGACATTTAACATCCATAACCATTTTCTCCTTCTGCTTGACGATGGAAATTGTGTTTCAAATATCAAGAAACCCTTTTTATTCTGTAAACAACTATTAGGAAATCCAGTAACTTTCAATGCATAAACCTCGATCACAGTTACAATTCATGATGCATAGACATCATATTTGGTGAGCAATCATGAACATTATATTTTTTAAACCATTCTACGATGAAGAAGTCATTAGATCATTTGGTTCACATCAATTTTTAGTTACCATTAAATAAACCTATGAAATCTTCCATGTTGATAACCGCCGTAGGCACCAATTGACAGAAAAAAAATTACATATTAAATGGCACCATGTTCATTTCTTCTTCTGTAGCTGCACTCATGGGTCACTTTAGATACATCCATGGAAGCAGAACAATTTAGATAATATAATGATAACCATCTTGATGAAATGGTAATAAATCTCTCTTCCCACCATCATTCACTCTCCCTCGCTCTCATTTTACCTTCATTTCTGTACCCTCCCTCCATCCAATTTGTTTATCTTCCCCAAGAGCCACCAACCAACACCCCCTCCTCTTGAATTCAGAGTACTCCTAAAATCCCTTCATTCAGAAGAGCTTTCACCTAGAATTGGTAATGAAGGAATATGAAGAAACCATGTAAAGTGGCATATCATGGCCAAGGTGATATCTGGTTCTACTTTCCAAGCTTCCACACAAAAATGATAGCTTTCCTGGGATTGAAGCAAAACATCTTTCTCCTACTACAACACATTGTCTCTACACATGCTCACCCACTCTTCGATCGAGCGGTTCTCCAAGAGAAGGCCACTCCAAATTGGAACGAGTCCACCAAGGTCTGTGACTTCATTAATGTCATTTGTGACCAATGGTGACTCCATGTTGTGCATCTCCAACTTAGTGGCAGGCTTTCTCTGACCCCCTGTTCCATCCATGCCAACCTCACTGGCCTTCGTAGGTTGGACCTGTCGAATAATAATCTCACTGGTCATATTCCACTGGAGTCCTTCAATCTACTGCACCTCATCATCATACATAGAACTGTCAGCAAACCTTCTGGATGTCCTAATTCCACCATCTTTTGCCAATCTCACTGACCTTCGTGAGCCAGACCTCTCCAGTAATCTTCTCATAGGCACATTCCACTCGAGTCCTCCAATCCACAGCACCTCATGATCTTAATACTGTCAGGATGGCGCAATTCCACAATCTCTGAACACAATCAGCAAAACTTGGCTATCTCAACCTTGGCAACAATAATTGGACAGGTCAGATTCCAGCCTCAATCTTTTGCAACTGCAGCATGGACTTCTCATCCAATGCTCTCTCTAGTGAGATTCCATTAAAAGCCGAAATTTATCTGCCAATGTTGCTCATCGTCAATCTTGAATATTTTGATTGGAAAATTACCCTCATGGCTTTCACATTCATCATTCCTACATGAATTGGATGTTGAAAATAACTTACTTTCAAGTGTAACCGTCTTTGGACGTGGTCTGAAACATGACATGCCTTCAATTTCTTCATTTGTCTTACGTTAAATTTTCAGGCCACAATAACACTGACTTGAGACCATTTCTCTTAGCTCTTTCCAACTGTTCAAAGCTTTAGGAACTTGAAATGGCAGGACTGGGGCTTGGTGGATCTTTACCTCATATTGTGATAGAGTCGCCAGAAGTTTGCCGATGATCAAATTGGATGATAACATGATCTTTAGACCAATCCCCTTGACATTGGCTGTCTTTATAATGTCACACTATTGAATCTGTCAGCAACCTAAGTGGAACTATTCCAACTCAGATCAATCAATCTTCAATATTATGGCATTAGGGTGACTAATCTTGTCCAGTAACTTCTTGAGTGATGCAATTCCTCCAGAGATTGGAACCCAACGAAAGAATATTTGGTGAAATCCCAGTCTTGGAAACTAAATCGAATGAGTGAGATTTATCTTTGGAAGAACCGGCTTTATGGAGAAATACCTGCTTGTCTTGGAAGGTGTATGAGATTAGATAAACTATATCTGTCATATAACAATAGAATAACAGGAAGGATGCACCAGGAAATATCAGGCATCATAATGATTTACTTAACCTTTCATACAATCAGCTTCAAGGTCCTTTGCCAGTAGAGCTTAGCAAGATGAATCAAGTTCAAGAGACTGATTTGTCATGGAATAACCTCACTGCTTATTAAGAGAATTTGATGAGGTTGGGTCTACAGAGAGGTATATATTAAGAGATGGGACCACTGTTGCAGTGAAAGTGTTGCATTAGACGTCGAAACCTTATGAGAATCATTACAGCATGTAGCCTCTATTCAGGATCTTCCGAGCTAAGCTTGATCCAGAGGGCAAAATTTTGCAGCAATATAGCTGAAGGAATAACCTGCTTGCACCAGCACTCCCCCGTGAAGGTCATTCACTGTGATCTGAAGCCCAGCAATGTGCTTCTTAATGATCACATGACTGCTTTGATCTCTGATTTTGGGATTGCAAGGCTGGTGATAATGTTGGAGTGGGGAATACAACTGGGGCTGACAACAAAGGGAGCTATTGGATACATAGCTTCAGGTACATTAGTTTCAATTTTGTTTCTAAATGAGGTGAGTGATATGTGTATATTATGTTCATACCCAGAAGTATGAGTCTTTGGTATGGATTAGATACTCGTCTTTTCCTGATTCTTCTTTTTATATACATTTAACTTTCAGAATTTGTGCATGGTTTGAAGTGAACTAAATGAAGTCTTATTTCTTGAGAAAACTAAATGAACTTTATGCATGGTTTGGAGTGAACCAAATGAAGTTCTTTAATATATCTTGCAAGGCAATTGGCCAGCTGGATCATGAGTAATTTATTCTAGTTGAGAATAGCGGTGCCATAGTATGACCACTAAAAATATATAAATTTTGAGCCTTGCAGAAACTACTGACACATACAGAGGATGAATAGAAAATATCAATGGATGCTTCCACTAACAAATCTATGTGAATTTTTTTCAGGGAATGGATTTGGCTCGAAGGCATCAACCAAAGGAAATGTTTACAGGAAGAGACCCACAGACAAAATGTTCGAAGGTGGTTTAAGCTTGCACGGCTGCATGAAGAGACCTTACAATGGGGGGGTTGGAGATGGCCATCCATGCCTCCTTGGTGACTGCTGTAAACAATCATTTATGAAGTGAATAGAATGAGGGAGGTGGCAATTGGAGTAGCTAGATTTAGGTCTAGCTAGTCTGCACCCGGGAGAGCCCGTCACCGACAGTACTGGATGCTGCTGATGACTTGGGTCGCTTGAAGACTTGGTATCTTTGGAAATGTCATCTTTCACCACTGGAGAGTATCTAGGTGCAGGCATATCAAATTTTGATCGATGGGTTCTACGTTTCTTTGGGAATGTCCAAAGTTTTAGAGGCAGCCATCTTCAGTGCCGTAGCTGTTGAGGATCACGCAGTTTAATTTTCTTTTGTGTTCAGTAATCATGTTGCAGTTCTTCTCTGAATGTTGTTTATTAATACTCAATCATTCTAGAGGTTGCTGTACTTAGCTGAGAGCAGGGCTTTGTCCTGTACATAGTTTGGCAACTTTGTCCAAGAGTTAATTGCTAACAGAAACTTTACCACATACTCATGCAATTCCTATACAGTGACAATAACATCATCAATCTAAATTTCACATGCACCTGTTTCTGAGGGAGATATATATCTTGTGATCAAGGTATGAATATTACAGAAAATAATTAATAAAGCTATTTTGTTGTGCGTATTTTCCCTGCAGATAGAGGTCAGCCAAACACCGCGTCAATTAGATGGTTTTCTCAGAAAAGGATGATAATAGTCAACAGAAATAATAAAAATATTGCACAGTTTCTGAGATATTCACTGGTTCGAAAATTTATTACTAAATAAGAATATCAATAAATTAAAATTAAATAATCAGAGTATATAATCACTGTGTTTGATACATGCAAGGGAGATGCCAAGCGCACCATGTATTAACGGCATGCCAAGTGGTCAATTATGTCGCATATCTCCAAATGACTTCATTGGAGAGATGAGCTACCATGGAGAGTCATGGGTTATTATATAGGATCCGCAAAATTTAATAGGAGTGGATTGAATTATGAATTATCCATAGGATTATAGATTGCACAATCTATTTAAGTAATGCTCACATCAATCTAGTCCCTCTCCGGTCGAAATCCTATGAAAATAAAAAAATCTCCATAAATCCTCTTTTATCTCGCCCAACAAACTCATAGATGGGATTTAGGCCAAACTAGGATGAACGAACTTTTAGCAGAAAGCGGACAAAGCAGGCTAACTGATCAATTTGTATTGAAAATCCAGCCTTTTGGCCCATAAACTTTCTAGAGACTTGAGCATGTTGCTGCAAAAAGGGAAAACAAATAAGACTCGAGCACTTTTGGCCTAAGAATAGTCGAAGCATGGAGACAAAAAGTGATTAGAAGTGCTGAGAAGGTCATCAACCATGCAATAATACTCAAGATAATCTTTTAAATGAGCTCTGAATGTCCCAAAGAACGTAGCAACATCTTTTGGCCCCGATGCTTCTATATTTTATGCCTTCTAAACGCGCACATACAAAAAGAATCATGCCATGATTTAACAAGCAAAATACTTATAAAAATATGGTAGAACGTGACCATTGAGGAGGCGCCCGGGCTAGCTATCTACATTTCAAACAGTATGCGGTTCTTTTTATCATCCTAAATAAAAGGTTTTGGAAAAGTTCAGTGGCTGGTGAGGCGCATGATGGCAGCACTAGGGTGGGCTGGTGAAAAGAAGAGGACCTTTCTTAAAATATAAAATTGGAAAAGATTTTCCATGAAAGAAAGATTTTCTTGAATAAAAACATAAAATACAGGCTTTCAGAATCTTCACAAGATTCCTTCTATACTTTATTTAATAAAATACTATATAAAGGAAAGCCGATCTCTAGTTCGTGTTTAGTTTATTTCTCCCAGCAAGCAAATATGCATCTTGCCGCGGAAAGCATGCAGAGCCGCCCGCATACTACGTATGGGCCCTAGCGAAATTGTTTGGGGGGGACCCGCAGTACAGAAAATCTGAGGGGAAGCGTATGCCATGATCGTTATTTTTTAATATATATTAAATATTTATTTAATATTTATAATTTTATTTTTTTGTTTGAAATTTTAATAGATAAAAAAATTTCTTTCCTTTCAAAAAAATTTTAACAAAAATACTTTTTTCATCCTAAAAAATTATGATTTTTTTGTACAGAATATCGAAAAAAATATTTTCATCGTTAAAAATTATCATCAATTTTTTAAAAAAATATTTCATCATAATTTTTTTAAAAAATATTTTTATCATTTAAAATTTTAATAAAAATAAATTATAAAAATTAATATACGTTAAAAATAATAATTATATGATTTAATAAAATAAATAATATATTTTACGTCAAATTTTGTGCGTGGTGCACAAAGAATTTCTCATAGGACCTAAGGTCAGCTAAGATGGAGGGTCCACAGATTAGAAATCTGAGAAGTTGCCTTCATGTTTTACTAGACTACATGATTTTTAATTCGCTGACAACATCCACGGTGTGCGCGCGTGTTCACAAAATTAAACACGCGCGCGCGCGCGAGCGCCCCATATTTTGTACTTGAGTCTCGAAATCTATTTTATATTGTACATAATCTTGGAGCGGAAAAAAAAAAATGCGGTAACCAACCTTACTGTTGCATCCAAAGCAAACGGTGATGGAGAGACTCAATTATCTCCTTTACAGCCTTACAGGAGATATTTTTCCTTCAAAATTCTATACATAGATAGATAGATAGAAAAAACCAGCTCTATATCTAAAATTTTTTATCTACACAAAAATAATAAAATAATAAAAGAGAATAACCGTTCAATATTATCCGTTGTTAGAATGACATTATTGTAATTTAAAAAAGACTAAATTCAAAGAGCATAAAAAATCTATTCGATTATTCTCCTCAGGTTCTTCTCCAAACAATACAACTAGTTAAACCTTTCGTTTTGTAAATTTACCCTCCTGAAGTATGCGGACAGAAATAAGAGAGAGAAGGCCAACTAAAAAACTTTAGGCGTTGAATAAAATCTGCATATGTATAATATCTAAATGCAGATTATTTCATATTTCTTTTTATAAATTATTATGTATATTTATATTTCTTGTTTGTTTGTTTCTATGCTGATAATATTTCTACTTGCTTTTTGCTTGACAATGTTAGTAAGTAGATGTTTCAAGTCTGAGATAATTATTTTACCACTTTGGATCAATATTTTTGAAAAGTTTACGCAACAGTATAACTATTTATAATACAAACTGAATGTTAAAGTCTTTTTGGATTTTATTATGAAAGGATAATATAGTCGTCTTAAAATAGCTATTTATTAATATCATCAATCAAAATTTAAAAGAGGGGTATTATTATAAAAATAGTAAATCTATGAGACATACAAGCAAACGATCTTGAGACAAAGTTTTAGCACGACATAGAAACAAATATGGGACATTTCTCATGACATATTTATTAGCCAACGAATAGTGCAGCAGATCGATGATGGAG
Organism: Elaeis oleifera; assembly: GCA_000441515.1. Lineage (NCBI taxonomy): Eukaryota > Viridiplantae > Streptophyta > Magnoliopsida > Arecales > Arecaceae > Elaeis > Elaeis oleifera. Next base: position 241,169 of record KE505275.1, read on the forward strand.
ACACTTGGAAGCCCACTTGAGGTGCCAAGAAATTAAAAGTAGTTAGATAATGCGTACTCACTGATTAATATATTCAGAATGTTAAAGAAATCTGGCATGATAATTTCCACACTCATTCTTGTTAAATTAATTTTAAACTAATATTCTTGTTTCGTGTATCCTTTTCTTTCTAAAGTTACCTTCATTATGCTTACGGTTTCTCATCCACTATTACTATTTCGTTTAATAAATATCCTTTCTAATGGATGCAGTGGATTTTTTAATGCAATTAAGCTAGGACATTTTCAAAAAATTGACCCGCATTACACAAGGTTAGCTGATCTCTTTATCTCGTTCTCTAAGATCCACTAGACTAGTAGGGTCCAGCCAAACCCAACAGCACTCACCAAGGAATACATATCATTGTTTTTTGACACTTGACAATAACCACCAATCCCTGCATTTCCCATGAGAGATGATTGGAATGCAAATTTCATCATGATGAACATCTCAGTCTGACTTATTGATTAAATTATGGCTGTCACTTTATCGTAAGTAAATGGAGTAACCTTATTCCATCAAGCACATCAACCTCTGAATTCAACCCAGCAGGAAAAAAGAAGAGACTGATAACTTACCTGTGTCTGTAGTTCAAACTAAACTCTACTTTAGAGAAGCCACATGTCCTTTTTTTTCAAAGCAATCCTCATTGCAATCAGAATCCTTGCTCACCATTCTCATGTTGGTCTTCGTAACAATACAGAAGCTAGCTTGCAGTTCACATTCAGATTCATGCATATTATGGGTGTTGGGATGATGGCTTATCTCTTTGCCTGTGTTCTTTTCCGATTCTAAATGAACTAACATGGTCCCACACCAACCTCACGCTTAGCGACCAGAATAAGTGTCCTCGATGCTTAAATAAGCTCGCAATGACTGCAAATGCCTCCTACTCCCAATGAGAGTTCGTTTTGGTGCAAATTTTGTCATCGGCAAAACTGAAGTCCGACCGAATTGTGGTTGTGACTAGATAGGAAGAACAATTCACGACATTTTAATACACAAACAACCATATGGTCCTTATCCCACTGAGTTCATGAAACATTGAGATTGTCCTAGAAGGCAACAACAAAGAAAGAGATGGGTCACCAGTATTGCCTAACCCATTACGGCCTGGAGGGATCAGGAACCAAAGTGTTGCAATCTCATGCACTAGTGGGAGAAGAACAAGGACGGCCACATACATTTCATCTTTCATTCTACCTATTTATTCTGTGGAGGTGCAAGAAGATAAAAAGTTTGTGCTGGTGTCACGGGCACTATGTCTAACACCATAGTGGGATACACATGCCTTGCCCAGCCAACACGACAAAATGATGCGCACTCAGTGGGTCTTCATTTGGTGGGCCACTCTGCCCGTAACGCACCAAAATGCTAGCCAATTGGCATCAGATACAAGGACATAACGTAGGTTTCCACTAAGGTGCAATCACTTGAGCCATATGGTCGACCCAAACAAATCTAAGAGACCAAGGAGATTTAGTATAATATTCAAGTCAACCCAACTAAAGCCTTGATCCCAAACTAGTTGGCTACATGAATTCTTTCCCTCTGTTTGAGACTACACTTTGGATATGAGGTCCATACGGTTCTTGAATACTTCTCTTAAGAAAAAACCACTTCAAGATGTTGCATGTGACAATCATTGTATTTGCATGAAAATATTATGTTTAGCGGCACCTTAGCCTGCTTTTGAGATATATGACATTAAGTAGTTTCTTGATGTATGTAGTAACAAGCTGATCAGGAATTGGCATAAAATAATAAGATATGTGGTGCACATCACATATTGCAGACTGCCGAATTATGGCTTCAGGCTGATGTGAGAGTATGGTTCCCACCTACGTATTGTTCCCACAGACTAAAGATGTGATGGAGCAGATCTAGAACAAAGTGAAAACATGAATGACCATATACAAGGCAGAGTAATCAGTTCCATGAATATTATCAGATTAGGAAAAAAAAATTCTATTTTCTAGTAGAGAATGCAATGCTTTCCTAATTCTATTTGCTAAATGTTTATCTACATTCATGATCATGACATAGCAAGCCTTTCCATATGTATGCATAACTAGATTCTGTAGGGGTTTCATTTTGTGAATTGGCTATAGCTCTATCAAACTCAAGATCATTATTTGAATGAACTACTGGTGGTCTATCCAGTGGCAAAATACTACCTACAAGACATCCAAAAATATATCATTGTTTGCAATGACACGACCAAGATGCCAAACCGAGGAAGGAGTTTTGTAGCCTAGCAAATATACTGTCAGAATGTAATTTGACTTCAACCTGTTTGGCAACATCTTGCTGGATCTGGCAGGATCCGGCCTATCCTGCCGGGGAGAGAGCATGGGATGGGGAGGGAGAGCACAGGGAGTCCATAGGTCCCGATCCTCAAGGAAGCGGAAAAAGGAACCAGTGAGATCTTTCCTTCCTGCTAGGATTGAGCCCACAGCCTCTCCATGCTCTCCCCCTCTCTTCTTCACCACCTCCATCCTCCCACCCTGCACACTCTTCTCCCTGTATCCTTCTGGATCAGGCAAGATATTGCCAAACAAGCCCTTAGTTGCTAATCTACTCCTCTAGCAGGAGCACATGTATAGACTATCTCATGCTGGTACAAACTGGAGAATATGGGGAGGCTATCACATAATTGTGGATCCTCATGGAATTAATAGTTGCCATCTGATGATTCATCAAAATCTATGTTCTTCCTTCAGTAAATAAATAAATATCTGTGTTCAGACACAACTTGCTATTTTCTGAGACTTCTAGGTACATCTAAGAAAGCATTAGACATCAGTAGGAGCATGCTGAGAGAAGTGCAGGAATGTCCTGTGGGTATACCCACCTTCAGCTATTTTTTAACCAAATTAGTGCTCTGAAGAAGTTTAGAGAAAAGAGTCATTGGTTAGTCCAAAGAGGGGCCCATGCCAAACTGTGTACTACAGGGGGAAAATTAAGGTTTAGTGCTGAGAAAAGTGGTGATAAAGGTTGACAAGCCCTGCAGTATTTTCTAGTTGCATTTCAACAAAAAAATTTTTCCTAGGAACAGCTTTCTATTGGATAATCATGTGATTTGAAGTTCTGATGAATCTCCTATCATCATCACTAGCCTACAGGGTGATTTACAGCCAACAATCAGAAATGCCAACACTAGTTGCATGAATGAACCTTTCCTCGAAAAAAAGGAAAGAGTTGCATGAAGGAACCAATTGAGTACCTGTTTTAGGACATGTTTGCCATGAATAGCTCCAAGAGTTTGGTAAAACATTTATAGATTCATACTAGGTTGGTAGACCATTATTTACAAATAAGGAGTTGACAAGTCAGTTCCTTAACCAATACAAACACCAAGTTCACTGGTTTGGACACTACTACAATCTGTTAGGTCATTATGAATATTCGATGTTTTCCCAAAATCCATGGAAAGTTAACTTTGGATAAGTGTTAAGTGTGAATGATGAAAACAAGAGCATTTGAGTCCAGCTTTCATATTTCCTTCTACCAACACTGGCATCCGAAACAAATTAAGTGGAAGCAATTGAACTATATGCTATAATATTATAAACAAAGAGTTCAGAATTTCCAGATGAGTTTACTATCTTACTTTTCTAGGAAATTAATAAACATAAAATCTCTTTGCCACATCCATTATCTCCAAAAGAGGAATTATGAAAAGATTAGACTAAGAATATCATGAAAAGTTTAAGTAGAACCTTTCGTCTGATGGTGACAAGAAAGATAGAATCAGCTGAGCTGTTTGCATCCAAGGAAATGGAATAATGCCTACATTAGAAAGATCTGCCTTTTGCTCCATATCATTCTGTCATGTCCCATCTCTGATCAGAAGTCCAAGAGATAAGAAAAAGAGTAGTGGGATCTACATTGGCGCACTGTGTTTGGCTTCCACTTCACAGGTGCAATTTCAATTTAGGTACCATTAGTTGCCCCACAACTGAAAAATGCCATCATATTTGCATCCCACCTTTCCAACTGACCAAGGCCCCCATTACATGATAGATTTCTCATATCTAATTATGCAATGCAGATATTTTTTTTGCTTCTTCAGGGATTGGTTTGTTCACCATATTCCCATCTTTTGCCATCGATATCCACAATGGAAGTCTCAAGAAGCTGTATTGCATCATTGTTTGAAGAAGAATCCTTAGAATTACAGTAACAGGAATTTGTCAAAAATGTGCTCTTCTACCACGATCATAACCCAACTTCTCTTCCTCCTCCTCCCTTCTGTTGTTCAACCTTTCTATCTGAGAAATGATATTAGTTTGGACAGATCTGCGCTGTTGGCATTCAAGAAAGCCATTCTGGTTGATCCCGGGAATGCCCTCAGTAACTGGAATGAGACGACCTATGTCTGCGAGTGGAATGGCATTGTTTGCGGTCTGAATCCTGAAAGAGTGACTGAACTCGATCTCAAGAGTAAATATCTTTTAGGAAAAATCTCGCCATTTCTCTCCAATCTTTCTCACCTTCAATTATTTGATTTGTCTGATAATTCACTCCAAGGTTCTATTCCCATAGAGCTTGGAGCTTTGTCTAACCTTGGGCTACTTGGTATCCAAGGGAATCATATACAGAATGAAATCCCTGAGAGCTTTGGCATGCTTAGGAAACTTCGTTACATCGACCTCAGCAACAACCAGCTTAGTGGAAGGCTCCCAACATCTCTCTTCTACAATTGCACTCAATTAAGCTATGTAGATCTTTCTAATAATTGGTTTACTGGTTTGATTCCTCCGCAGCTTGGAAATCAACTTCCTTCTCTGGAGAACCTCCTCCTTTATCAAAATCAATTGACAGGTAGTGTTCCAGCTTCTCTCTCTAATTCAACAGAGATGGTGGAGATCGATCTCGAAAACAATTATCTGAGTGGTACGTTACCATCAGAAATCTTGATGCATCTACCTTCTTTGAAGATACTGCACCTTTCATATAACAACTTCTCAAGTGATGATCAGAATTCAAATCTTGCCCCTTCTTCATTTCAATTGCAAATTTGACTCATCTAGAAGAGCTGGAACTGGCAGGGAACTATCTTGGAGGTACATTGCCTTCCACCATAGGCCTTCTTAGTGTTAATCTCTCACAGGTTTATCTCCAAGATAATCTCATCCATGGAGCAATCCCATCAAATATATCAAAACTTTCCAAATTGATGTCGCTGAATCTATCAAACAATCTTTTGAATGGAATTATTCCCTTAGAGTTAATTCTTTTACCCAATTTAGAAAGATTGTGGTTAGCTAACAATGTGCTCAACGGTCGAATCCCATCTCCTCCTGGCGTTTTAAATAGCCTGGGACTCTTAGACCTATCAAAAACAATCTTCTGGTTCCATTCCGACCACATTAGCAAATCTAACTCAGCTGAGAATACTCATTCTTAATGGAAACTTGCTTTCAGGATCCATACCTTCAAGCCTGGGAGTACAAATTAGAGCTTCTGGATTTGTCTCATAACAGGCTCACAGGAGCCATACCAGCTGAAGTTGCAAGCTTGAGCTCGATGGCTATATACTTCAATCTGTCAGACAATTTGTTAGGAGGAGCACTGCCCATGGAGCTGAGCAAAATGGACAAAGTTCGGTCTATCGATCTCTCCTCAAATAATTTCAGCAGCAACATTCCTTCCAGTATGGGAAGTTGTGAAGTAGTTGAGCTGGTAAACTTATCACACAATCATCTTCAAGGGCCAATTCCTGGGTCCTTGGGTAACCTGCTAAGCCTTCAATCCTTAGACCTCTCTTTCAATTTCCTCTCGGGTGAAATTCCTGCATCTCTTCAGAAGTGCACCAGCCTTAGGTTACTGGACCTCTCATTCAACAACTTCAGTGGACCATTACCAGAAACAGTCTATTCAATTCTTTAACACCGAAATTGATTGAAGGAAATCATTTCTGTGGATCACAGATTGGCCTTCCAAGTTGCCAAACTAAGAAGAGAAGCATGATACATTCTCAGAAATCCCTCATATTGTTTGTAAGTATTGTCTCCATGTCAAGTTTTCTTCTCACAATAATATGTGTGATAGGTTATAAGAATCTAAGAAATGCGATGTTTCGAAGAGATGATGTGGACTCAAGTAACTTTTCTCTTGACTTATCAACAAGTTACCCTAGAATTACTTACAGAGAAATTGTAGAGGCTACAGGCGGGTTTGAGCAGAGCAGATTGATTGGATCTGGTAGCTTTGGACAAGTCTACAGAGGGGTCTTAAGTGATGACAGTGTAGTTGCAATAAAAGTTTTACAGCTGCAAAGCAGCAACTCTGCCAGAAGTTTCAATAGAGAATGCCAAGTTCTGAAGAGGATTCGACACAGGAACCTGATGAGAATCATCACAGCATGTAGTCTTCCAGATTTCAAAGCTCTGGTGCTTCCTTTCATGGTAAACGGAGCCTGGAGAGCCATCTCTATCCGCAGGCACAACAATCTGCATCCTCAAAATTGAGCTTAATCGAACAGGTGAACATTTGCAGTGACATTGCTGAGGGTTGGCTTACTTGCACCATCACTCACCAGTGCAGATCATCCACTGTGACTTGAAACCAAGCAACATTCTCCTTAATGATGACATGACTGCACTCGTATCCGACTTTGGAATAGCTAGACTGGTCATGAAAGTAGCAGAAGGAAACATACAATATGATACTACAACCAACTCAACAGCTAACCTTCTTTGTGGATCAATTGGATATGTTGCTCCAGGTAAAATGTTCTCCCTCCTAGGAAACTGTAATTACTCATTCTGAATGCATGAAGAAGAATCTAGACAGAAAATGGTGATATGGCAGGTAATGCCAAAGAATTTAACAAGAGTGTGTAAACTACAAGCAAATAACCAAATTATTATCTATATCAAGTGAAATGAGAAGATACTCCACTTATGTTTGATACGGTATGATGGAAAAATAAACTAACTTTAGATTGAATGGAACAAAACAACAAAGTGTAAGATGTGTAGATATTGACATCTATATGCTTACCACTCTACTTCGTAGTATTAAAACCATAAATTTCAGAATTTAACTTTCAAGTCCCTCTATGGCTTCCCAAGTATTAGCTAGCTTGTAGCATCCCCAGTTGTCCAGCATTTGAGATAAGTCATTACAGTTAATATTTCAACACTTCCATTTTGATTGAAGTAAATATAAAAGTTTTTTTTTAAATCATATTTGTGTATATATCTTTTTAGTTAATACAACTAGCTTAGCAAAAATTTTCTAGGATTAATATACTTTTAGCTGGCATTTGTTGTAATTTTTATTTAGAGAGAAGTAAATGCAAGATGAAAACATGTTCACCTATAGCTACTAAGATTAATTTTTTTAATTAATTTTTTATCAGCACAATCGATTAGCTATTAACACATAGAAACAGAGATAACAGTGACAAGTGTACTAGAAATATGCATGGAAGGTTTAATTGGCAAATATTTTCAATAAGTCATATTGTCTAAATATTAAAAGAATTAATATAATTGCCTCATATAAACAGAACTAAGAGGATGAACCTTTGCACAACAGTGAGGTTGCTCCATCGTAATCTAGAGATCATGGCATGAAAAATGAAAATAGCCTTTGTATATGTAGGGTAAGACTGCATACATTTGAACTCCCTAGACCCTGCAACGATAGGAGCAACGTATGCCATACCATACTGAACCAGACAATGTGGAGCATACCATACCATACAATACCGATACATGATACGGGGGGCATACCAACACTCGGCATGCTGAATTGGCCTTGTACTGACATAGTAACAAGTTGGCACCGACATAGGGCTCGGTACCAAGATGGCAAACGTTGGATAGGAGCTTCATGCATAGGGCTGCCTTATCCCAAAAAATTGATAAAGGCACCAGCATTGAGTCTCACATGGATGCATGTGATGATGTGAATAAATAAATACAAACTCGGAAGAGTATGTCACATTATTTGACCATAATCTGGTCTTGCCTTCTAATTCACCTGCCTAAAATTTTAGCCTACTAAAAGTCACTAATTGTGGAATATAAGTAGTCTCATTTAGTCAATTCTTCCTTTTCTTCTTCTCTCATTCAGAGTATGGATACAGAAGAGGTGCATCAACAAAGGGTGATGTCTACAGCTTTGGCATTCTTGTGTTAGAAATTGTAACCAGAAAGAGACCCACAGATGACATGTTTATCGAGGGTCTAAGCTTGCAGAGGTGGGTGAAGAACCACTATCATGATCAACTGGAAAATGTTATTGACTACTTCCTAATGCAAGATCTGCAGGACCAGAGCCCTGACGTTAGAGACATGTGGGAAGTTGCCATTGTGGAACTGCTTGAGCTTGGGCTTATCTGCACCCAAGAAACCCCTTCAACCAGACCCAGCATGCTTGATGTTGCTGATGATCTGGACAGACTAAAACACTATCTTGGATGCGACAAAACTGCAACCTTTACATCATCACATGGCATATCATCATCTACCATCACCGGAGATTATTGGTAAATTCTTCCAGGTCCTCACAACTTGTCAGTATGAAATGCATTAGACAAAAGGGGCACTAAGGAAATGAGCTTGGGTACTGCATCAAGATCAGCACCGCTGCTGCTGTACATAATGAACATTTACAAAGCAATGAATTCCTAGAATTGTAGGTAGGAAAGCAGGATATGGATGTGATACAATAAAAGCAGTTCTATTCATAATTTGTATTGAAAGCTGAAGCAAATTAGAAAACAATTCTTAAGAATGCACTCTGCTGATTGGAAAATTGTAAAGCAGATAGCTGGCAAAGCATTTGATGGAGAGAGAAACCTAGATAGTCATAAAAGTATTTCTTTCTTATGCTCACTTTAAAATTAACTTGGCCAAAAGAGAGCCTCAAATTTATCAACAAAAAACAGAGAGCCTCAAATTTTTAAGGGCATGCATCTAACTCCTTATTTGTCAAAATGACAATGTGATAGATACTGGGGAGCCACATGGTTATTACATATACACATCAAAAATAGTTTCAGTGAATCACAAATTTTATTTATACCTACTTAGCATTTTACTTTTGTTCTATTTAACAATGAAAACTCAGGAAAGCACTCACTATCCGTATTTTAAGCAATTATAATAAACATAGAAAACGTAAAGCAGGATTGAAATAAGGAAAAAGTGTAGTAGCTGTAAATTTATTAAATCATAAAATAATGCCAGGCAATAAAGGTTCAGCATAGAAATCATCCTGCGTAATTTTTCTGAAACAAAAGTTCTATTAAGCAAAAATCATTTTTTCTGGCATGCAGTAGCATTCAAACAAATTTCCATCACATATGGAAATAGGTTTCATGGACAGAGCATGAGGTTAGATTTCATGTCAGGCACAGTTAGTGTTTTTTCTTTGTTTCTTAATTTTACGTGCTCTAATGCCTAAAAGGAAGCCAGATGAGGAAATAGCAATAGTTTAGACACCCATAAAATAGCAATAGTAATCTTACTCACAGAAACAAATGGTAAAATCAGCTTTAGGTTCTTGTAATGCACCCAACTCCAGCTCTAAGGGGGTGTCACACCTGACTAGTTGTTTTAGTTGTTTCGTATGAAGGAAATAAAAAAGGTATAAAAAGATAGAAGTAATTTTCTTAGCATAGCACTCGCTACATAAGATGGATGGAAGGATTATCCCCATTGCTACTGTTATAATAGAAACTGTAGGTGCTCATGCATCTCCATTCCTTACTCTTTTGTCTCCACCTGCACATAGTTAGCTCCACAGGCATCCACACTGAAAACTCCTCAAATTTTCCCATGTATATGTGGACTCTTTTTATATATGAAATGCACTCATATAACCCCTCCATGTTAACTCTAGAATGACAAAGAGAAAGAAGTACATAAGTTTATAAAGGGAATGTACTTAACGAATCAATTGCAAGCAATCATGATTGGTGGGATTCTGGGCATCCACTCTCCTCTCCTTAATAACCCACTGCATCAACATGCCAAATGCTAGTTTAATATATGCTTCATGCATGACTTACACTAGGACTTCTACTATAATCTAGCTTAATTTTCTCTTTACATGCTATTGCTAGAAAAGATAGAAAAATAAAGGAAAAGCAAATGTTTGAGAAAGTATCACAGCATATGTGAAGATGCCACCTATTAGAGATGATTTTTAATTAATTGGGTATTTAGATATCCAAGATGTCTCTTAGTAAGCAGTCTAAATCAAATTATGGAAGTAAAAATGTCTATTTAAAGAGTCCTGTATTCCTCATAAGTCAAGAAAGATGCCTCACTCTGAGGGTGATGTTTGAGTTCTATTGGGAAGTTTATCGATAGAGTGCAGTAGAATCAAAATGTAAACCAAGAAATCTATCAATAAAAGAAGATCCAATTATCTTGTGAGAATATATTAAAATAGGCTTCCAATATTGCCTAGCCAACTCCTAAATCCCTTCTCTTCTCTCTTTATGTTTATATCCTATTTCCTGCAAAATTTTCATTCCAATATCTTGTAATGTGGGCCACAGAAATGTCAATGGAGCCAAGATGTGGAGCAACTGGCTTGTTTATCCTTCTTTTGTACTACAAGCTTATTCGACCTTTTTGTGCAGTCATATCTCTTTCTTTATTTTTCTTTTTGTTCACATCTGCTCATCCACAACCAATCTACACCTAAAACAAGTGCTAAACAGTTTTTTTTTTTTTTGTTCCAATTCAAAATAAATTGCTGACCTCAACTTAGATTCTTTTGATCAAGTCCAGCGATAATTTGTTATGGTGGAACACCTGGTTGCAAAGTGAAATCAGCAAGATAATCAAATTGTGCAGAAATCAGGTATCTAGGGAGCAAAACAAGAGACCATTAAAGGATGAATAAATTTTGGTTAACGAAAAGATGTTGAATATATTTAAAGCTTCTAGAAAAATTATTGTTGAGTCCTGAAGCTGAATAAGAGCATTATATCTAGAGCCCAGGACTAGTATGAAACATGTTAGCAAATTCAAGAGCAACGGTCTTGCAGATTTGCTATCTTATTGTGATGCATGGTTAACTATATATACTTACAGCACTCAATTACATTAACATGTACACAAAGATTCAATGGTCCAAGTCACTTGAAGACATAAAAATAATAATGATTAAAAAACATCAACGTACATCAGTAGGCAATATAATAGAAATAATATATTTAGCAATATATTTGCAGCATAAGTCGCCATCCTAAAAATCTCTAAATCAAGCTAGATCACCATGGTCATAGATCGACCATGAAATGAATAATAAGGGGCTGACAGTCCAAACTGGGGACAGGACGTACTGACTGAAATAAGCTGCCTGTTAAAGTTAATTGGCAACGAAAAAGACATGCATGAAGATGCCATCTAACACCACATGCAAACACTACCAGAGATCTACCGATCAGCACTAATAAACAGAGACAAGATACCAGGTGGTATGAAGCTCAACAAAGAGTGAACTAAGTCCTAGGAACAAGGTGCAGAAAGAAGATGAGTGATGAACGAATATGAATATCAAACACAGGAAGTGGCTGAGTCTTGATGCATGATCTTGAAATTATGATCCAACCAGAGACCAAAGAGGTTAGAAGGTTGATGCACATGGAGCAGAAGCTGGAACCAAGTTATCAGCATCATACATGGTGCAGAGCAGAGTGAGAGCAAATTTAGGAAGTGGAAGCTAGCAGGAAGACTAAAGCATTAGCATAGAGAATCCAAGGTGGAGCTAAATCCAAGATTAGAAGATGTCTGAGCCCAAAAGTTATACCTGAAGGTATGACTCAATAACAACACCATGATAATTAAGAGAAGCATTGAAGAATTGTGCAAATTAATAAAAGAGAATGAACTTGATTGCAGGCTTGTTCAGCATAATCGGTATATTTTCCCCACAAAAAGCATTTCTCATGAACAGACATGTTTACAAGGTAGGCAAGCAACTAATAGTGATTTACCATATAAGATTAAGACAAGTTCCCAATAGGACATGAACATACAGATCTGAGCATCTGAACATATCCTGTTCGATAAAATGCTTTATATACAGTTTGTAGTCCAATCAACAAATACATGATTATTTCTTCCTTCCAAACCATCATAAGGAACAATACCAGCTCTCCACAAAACCATGCAACCTGGACGAATTGCAGCACATTCTTTGAGTAGAACATGCCAGGTATTGCTTGAATTTGAGAGGACTAGATTGAGAAGGAAAGTACTGCCTGCTGACCAAATGAGCTGTATTAGGAAAATACCAAACTGAAATGACATGACAAAACAACAGAGCAGTTATGTGATCAAAGTATACTAAACAACCAAAGAGAAATCTTTTAAGCAGATTAATGGAAACTCAAAAGGCAACAAGGAATTGAATTCTGTATCTAATAAGGTAACAAGAGTAAAGATATGCGTTATCCTGCATTTACATAAATCTATGAACTCAGCATCCATTTAAGATGTGATCTTAAAACAAACAACTAAAGAAACTGCTGTGAGACATCCACTTAGAATGACTCAGGAAATTTACAATTATCTTCCTTCTGATTTTAAGAAATTTCAAGGTTTGAAAACTAGCCGGTGTACCTCCATAACAGAGACTAATGGGGAGTCATCCTCTGGAGGGTACTTCCGACATTTAAAACTTCTAATGTGGGATTCTATTGTGTTGAGCAGCTCATAGATCTCTCTCAATAACTTCAACTGTTCCTTGCCCTTCTCAGAATCATCCAGCTTCATAATGTTATCATAGTCAATATGCTGTAACCGTTCTTTGATCTGTTCAAAATCAGTCTCGAGTGTAGATGTACCAACTTGAGGATCCACAAGCATCCTGTGGTAGTTCAACGAAGCCCCTTTTATTCGCATAGATGGCATGTCTGTAAGGTAATCTGGAGCACCTTTCTTTGGTGTGGATATCCTGCTTCCATGGTTCATATACATGAACGCCCTGCTTAACCAATCATCATCTTTGAAAAGGTAGTCTGCTGCTTCTTGTGGCGTTAAGTTGGGCATTCCAATCATGTCCTTGGTCTCCAGGGTAAATTCGTCTGACACTTGCTTGAGAGGTTCACTAGGATTGCAACCCTTACAACTTTCTGGGATTTCAAATATGTCATGGATATAGGCAGAATGGACTGTGCTTTGATTTGATTCAATTTGAAGACATGAATTACCAAGATCATCACACTCTGATAACTTCTGCAGGTCTTCAGCTTGAGAAGCTGAAGACAAAGCACATTCACCATCTAAATTTGACTCTATGCCTCCTACAGTTGAATGATATGATGTCTCACCACTTACTATCGAACACCATGAACAAGATGTAGACACATCTCCTGAATTAGCAAGACCAGCACTTGTGATTCTTTGATGTTCATTGCTTCTCAAGTTTGACTCAGCTTTAGTCTTCACATTTACTTCTTCAGAATTGTGACCTTCACTTACAGAAACCTCACATAAGTCTGGCCTTTCACTTTCTTTATATCTTTCAGATAGCTGGCTAGTGTATTCACCAATCTTCCTCCAGACTGATTGCCCAGAAGGAACAATGGACTGCATCCATTAACGGTGTCCATCTCAGAACACAGTTTATCCAATCGTAGACAAGGCAAAGAGACATTCCTTCTAAAAAGCCATGGAAGCTAGCATCGTCCGAGGAGTCATTAATTCCGCATGAAATAAACTTTCGGAAGTTCCTATTTCTCCATTATTGAGACCAGTCAACAACTTGGGCTTATATGCCTGCAGTTGGTACTTGAGGATTGAAATCTCCATTCTTTCTGCTGCATAATTCCTTGAGAATCGCCAAACACTCGTCAGCATGATGCATCTTTTCCTCTGCCATTCTCTTGTATTGGCATGCTTCCATCTTCTCGACAGCCTTTTCTCTCTGAAGTCTCAATATCATGGATAGAGATTCACTTGCTGCAGTTGCTGAAGCTTCTCTCTCCTCCTCTAGCTCCATGTAAAGCTTTTAATTATAATGTACTGGTTGCAAAGGGCTTCTTTTAAAACAGCAACCTCGTTATCAGCCATGGCCAGCACTCGCTTGGATTCACCTACCAACCCACAAACAAAGCAACAATGTCCTTCAACCTGTATCATGACCCATATAATGCAAATATATCTCAGTTTCAATAGTTAAACTATAACTCACAAAACTTTATTCATTGACAACAGCTCAATTTGACGTCTCTTAACAACTAAACATCTTATGAATATGTAATTCTATGGGATATTGTGAATTTCTTTAATTATTCACATGTTCTTTGTTGAATCTTTAAAATTAACCCTGAATAGTAGAACTAGTTGCCATGTAACAACAATCACATGCATATTGATATGTTCAAGACAAAGTGTGGGAGAAATTAACCTCACATCATTTATATAACAGCTGGTGGCATATAAAGATTCTGTAAAAATTACAGTATTAGCTCTAATATTTGTCATGTACGCATATGTATTAAAAAGAATTTCTTATTCAAGTTATCAAGGCTTAGATTTTCTAATTTAAATTCAGAAAGATGACCTCATGAATTTTTCTATGACCCCTTTTGTTTTCATGCAGAATTGTAGAGTAATTGCAACAAGTGCCAATCTGGTAATTCACTTGGACTACAAGCAGCACTAATGCAGAGAAACATTCCTATTTTCTAAAGATTATCTGTGCTGATTGTTATCTGCTAAAATTGAAGGTGAAGAAGAGGAAATCAAAAGGCAACATATACTTGGGGCCTGCTAATCTAATTTCAGAGTACCCAAGCAGAGAGAATGTATCTGAAGTTAGGAGGCACATAGTGAATGTGAGTCTCTTGCAGCACCAAAGGCAATAGATTCTATGCGATTTATATGAAAAAAAAAAATTTTGGTCATTTTCATGCAAACATTTAGTGAATTTAGAAATCTTATCTCCACAAAACGAAAGATTTTTGGCTTTGGGTTATATGTCATAATTTCACAGGACATTTGCATAGCTACAATTCAGGCATGTAGATTCAAGATTATGATGAATTCAAGTTTGATAAATTTAACAAGTGCAACCATCTGGTGTATACTCGAAACAACTTTTACTAACCATGTATATGCATCGGTTCTAACAAGAGCAAGATTCTATATTTTAAAATTAATAACAAGGTTAGCACTATCTTCTTCAACAATCTTCCAAGCAGATAACAAATGCTATATATATATATATATATATATATATCATGCTGGGGTCGGTTGGAGTTAACATACACTGGACAAATGGGGTACAAACAAAAATATAAGGCATTTTTCTTAATTTCTCATGCAAAAGCACATAGTTAACCTAGTACTAATAGACAACCATGATAGGCATAATCAGAAAAATCATTATAGAAATCGAAAGATTAGACTTGGATTTAACAGAAATGAGGTAACCAAATTGTAATCGAAGCCTATTTGAATTAACAAATATGTATTAACAAAAAAAGATTGTCTTTACACGCTTAGCTCAAAAATCCAAGTTCATGCAACTGCAAATTGATTTCTAATCAAAAATCAGATCAACGTGCCGAAAATAATCATAAAGAAATGAAAGCCTAGCAACCAGCATCAAAAGATAAAGAAGAAAAACGGCTCCAGCTCACCTGATCAACGGCTTCAAGATGTTATAACTTATAAATTGAACCCTAGACAATGCCCCCAAATCACAAGATTGCCAAGCCCATAAACCCCTTCTTCCTCTTTTGCATTCCCACAGCGCCCAAGAGCACCCATCAAACCAACCACCTGCATTACCCATTTTTCCAAAAAAAGAACATAAAGCAGCAAAGATGAGAAACCCTGTAACTGTATTTAAAAAACAAAAAAGAAGGGTGAGCATCTGCATCCAATAAAGTAATGAGAACTCACCCCCTTCACTGAATTAGAATGCTTCCCCATCTAGTTGTTATGGCCATGTTTTTCCTTTTAAACAAATGAAATCGAGAAAAGAAGAAGAACCAAGTCAATAAATAGAGTTGCAAACGGATGGAGGGTAACAGGAACGGGGTTGAAAGGAATCCAACGTCCGGTTGGAATCCAAGCCTGGAGCCTTCCCCTATATTTATTCCTCCCGTCCTCTTTTTGCGCTTTCTTCTCGCTCGCCGCCAGCTCGCTTCTTGTTTCGAGCCAGAGCTTTGTTTCCCTCTCTTCTAATTATGGTTTGGGTTGTATCCTTCGCACGAAAGAATGATTCACCTTCTTTCGCGACGTGAACCGTTGGATCGCGCAATGGCCGCTTTAACAGATGTGATGGCGGATAGAGGAAGAGGTCAGAGCGCTTTGAGAGCCGTGCAATGCGCGATCCGACAGTTGGTGTCGCGAGAAAAGATTAATCATTCTTTCCCGCGAAAGATACAACCCGATCTCTAATTTACGCCCCCCGCCCCACCCGCTTCTTGTTTCTGCGGTTCCTCGACGCGCTTTTTCCCTTTTTTTTTTTTTTTTCCTTTTTTTCGTTTTTTCAGGCCCGGTTCAAGCACCAACGGCTAGAAAAAAGCTGGTAGAAACTACCTGGAAGGAGGAACGGCAGGACGGACGTCGCACGTGCTGGATCCAGCGGCACGCGGTTACCGCACTCGAGAGGAATCATTGCCGTCGAGGAGCTCGGAGCAAGGATGAGGGATCGGCACGTGAGGGCGCCTCGTTTTGGTATCACTTAGGCGTGCAAGTGTTCGTGCCAGGCGCATGCATGCATCGCACGTGACGAGACCTGCGGTAATGCCACATTCAGGTTGCCAACCAGCAGGATAAGTAAAGGTGCTCGTGCTTACGTATCAGTCTCAAAAAATTAATAATAATAATCAAATAATAAGAATAATATAATAATAATATTAATTAACCACTTTGCAGCCAAAGAAAAATCTAACTCCACACCAGATGTTTCTGTACAGGCAATTATCATTGCATGAAAATGATAAGAATAATGCTGTCTCATAATTCACAAGCAATCCATGAATTGTTTTTGAGCGAGTTATTTGTGAGTGATGCAATTCTTTGTAGATAATTCATTGAATTATTTGGCAAATGATTAATTTATGAATAATTAACCTTGAATAAAATTTATAGTATTGCAAATCGAATAATATCCCTAATTTCTTTCAAAATGTCACTAACAGAGCATGCCAACTTATGTGTGAATATTTAAGATACCAAATGTTTGTGCGCATCCCAGAGTGGCTACACTTGTGAGACCTATCTGCTCTCCATGGAATTAGATGCCAAGACTGCCCGGAAGACATCTGGCACCACAGAATTATCGTGCAAAGATTGGCCTAATTCACCGGATATGATACCAAACCTTTCCGAGACCTGGAGACACTGAGTTGGAAGAGAGCTACTTACAATTGCTGGAGCAATAGTACGCTGCAAGCAATTTTTTAAGTTGAATCAAAGCATTGCAAAATCCAGTGCAGGAAGCGTTCGGTCCTGTGCGCTATTGAATTTTTGACGACCAGAAAACAAACTAATATCAAGTTTTACAGTAAATGTGCCAGAATATAAGTTGCTTCCTAGCACATGCCTAAGTATCTCGTCCAATCAGGCATTCCATATAATATGCTTCACAGATTGTTTGCAGTGAGAAAGTCCAATTTAAAATTCATATTTGCTCCCATAAATCTGGTTTGACAGAAAAAGTATTATTTAATGATAACTAACATCAATTAATTTTCTCCTCCTAAACACAATCAGATTAGTTGAACCATTGCCATGCTCCATGCCAAAATATAAGTTGCAGCAGTTATTGCATATTGGTGCACTGCATTTTGCAAATTCTACCGCAAAGTAAATAGGACAAAGCATTCAAATGAGCTTTACAGATCAAAATGGCCTCAGAAAGCCATAATGGAATTGACAACTCGTTTCAGAGAGCACTACTCCATGTCATCACACAAAAGATACTCCACAATTGTAGGCGTTCTCACCTAATTATATAACCAAAGGAGGTGATAATTGAATAAAGAATTGTATCCCAGTGACATTTGCTTATCAATGGGAACTTCGACCTCCATCTTCAAATCAGAGTTGACAGGGATCTGTGTGAAACATGAGAAGTTATTCAGCTATTAACATCATAAAAGTTTCTTCTAACTAACAGCAGGAAGAACAAGAGAGTGTGCAAAAAAAGATTCCTTAAAGCAACCCTGGCTAGAGAAGGGATCGTTTAGAACTTGAAAACAAACAAAAAGAAAGGAAAACAAAAGAACAGCATGAACATCCAGAAGAAGGGGAAAGAAATCACAACTAAGGCAATCACAACCAAAACCAATCAGTCCCAACATATCAATAGGCAACATATCAATAGGCATGTTAATTTAGTCAAACCTCTAAGAATTGTGCCAGCAAAAATTCCTCACCCCCTAGTGCTGTTGTCTAGGGTCTTCTCCTTAGGCATCAAACAACACTTCACCACCTAAGCACAGCTCTCTTAGATAAATGGATTTTAAAATGGCAACCATGTGATGTCCTATTGATCATACTGCTGTTAGCACTGAACATGTAGGCAAGTCCTAATTTCCTAGTTCTGGCCCACTTTAGTTAGGAAGGAAAGCAAGTGACATATGAAAGTCTTCTTCAGATTCTGCTCTCGCTGTTCTCAAAGTAGTGAAGTGACCAGAGGGAGAAGCTCTGATTCCTCTTGTTGAATCGACTCTTTGCAACGTCTTGTATTACTAAAAGCACTTACAAACGTTGTATGTAAGGGCGAGACATAATGTTATCCTCAAGTTGGACATGGCCAAGGCCTATGATCGTACGGAGTGGGATTTTGTGCAGGCTGTCCTCCGAAGGTTTGGATTTTCTATCAGATTTATGTCCATGATTGGTTTGTTATTATCTAATTGCTGGTTCTTTGTCTTGTTTAATGGTTCTATCACGGGTTTATTTAAGTCATCTCGAGGGCTTCGATAGGATGACTTATTCTTAACTCATAAATAGGTGCTTGTCATTTTAATCTAGGCTATATGGTCAATAAATCAGACAAGGTTCCTCTTGATTTTGCCTAACTCCTGTTGAGATTTGTAGTCTACCTAAATCACCCAAAGGGAGATGATACAATGCATAGAAAACAAAACATATTGTCAAATCTAAACAATTCACCATATTATCATTTGGAAATTGATGTCATGTTGCACATAGATCTCTTGAAACTTAAGGGCCCGTTTGGTTAGGGTATGTCAGATTACCGGGTAATCTAACGATTCTTGGGAATCATTTATCTGAAAAATAATTTTACTACATTTGATTGATGGAAAAATGACTCTGAAAAATGACACTGAAAAAAAAATTACTATGTTTGGTTGCAGATAATCCTATATGGAGATATAGTAAAATTTACAAATATGCCCTTCAATATAAATAATTTTTAATATCAAGATAGCATTGTCATCCCCATCAATTTTAATATAATGACTATAATCACATAGCACTTTGCATAATGCCATCTTCATCTTAATTTTTTACAAAAGCTCTTTATTAAATGAATTTGAAAATATCGAAACAAATTCAATGATTATATATGCAACTTTATTGAGGATATTTTTGTCAAGTATGGATTACCATCACTTGGAGATTTACCAAATACCAACCCCTCATGGTATTTATTTTATCTTCTCTCTCTGAAAATAAACATAGGGCTCACCAATTTTTTTACCATCTCTCTCTTTCACTTTTCATACCAAATATGATAATTTAACATAAGATTCATTTTTCCATGTCGGATTACCTCCAACCAAACGGACCCTAATAGTTCCGTCAAACATCATGTATCAGCATGTAAAAACATTAATAGTTTATCTTAGCTTGATAAGTGTCATCCTTCCTAGACACCCATAGCATATAATCTCCAGTGCAGCAACAAAAACGGATTAACTAAAAGACTCCAACATTTGAACAAGAGATATTGCTGTGAACTTTTAAACTTTTAGTACAAAGCAACATTCATTACATCTTTCAATCAAAATTTTGTATTTCATGAACTCAAATATACACAGAATCAGATGGAGATGTAAGCTTTAGATAAAGATAAATACACTTACGAAGTCAGATAGGAAAAGTAAGGAATTCTTTGCATGCCCTGCTTCTTCTAGGACATGGGTCAAAACTTTGTAATAAAATAAATAAAACTTGGTATCAAGGCATAATTTTCAACTTAAACAGTTTTTAAACCAGAGTAAATCTATAAACATCAATATGCTGAGAGTACACAAAATTGTGAAGAGCCAACATGCCAACAATCCAACAAACGCAGGATGGAAAATCTACAGTTTAAGTAAGAAAAAGAGTGTATAAGCTGACAATTATATAGGTTCTTTATTTTTTCATATTTTGCAGGTAAGATATCAAAAGAAAATCTGGGAAAGTATTAGATTTCAAAGCCTCTGATATCTGAGATAGCAGAAGCATTTTGATTGGGAAATACCTCTCTCTCTCTCTCTC
>KE505275.1:279438-307805 GCA_000441515.1 Elaeis oleifera
CCACAAACCAACACAAAGAAAGAAAGAGAGATAGAGAGATAGAGAGAGAGAGGAGGCACAAGAAAATAAACAGCACAACCAAAATTGCAAGTTAGTTGGTATTAAACTTTTTATAGAGATCTTTATTTCCAATTTCATCCTATAAGAAAATAAATGAAATGAAAGCTTAGAATTTTTATGCTGATTCTTAACAGCACAAAAGGTATAGACGTATAGTTCTCAAAAGTTTTTGCAAACTCACATCAATTGATTCAAATCATGATTCCAAATATAAAAGGAAAAAGAGAATCAGAATTTTCTTCTATTATACCTTGTGTTTTGTACTTCTCATAGATGTGAGAGAGTTCAGTGTAATTTGATGACGTCAACCCACTGAACATTCACAATCAAATCTTTGGTTAGGAGTGAAATATAAAAATTAGAACTCAGAGCTACCAAAGACTCCTGTGAAATACAAGATCTAAAAAGATTAAGTATCTAATGTGCCTTTTAGAGAGAACAAATGTTACCATTTGGAAGCAACATTCACAATCAATAGCACTTTCCCCTTGAATCTGCTCAGAGAAACATCCTTCCCATCAATATCCTGCACCAAAATACTCTAGCCTCAGTAAAAGCAAGTTAATTGTCAAGCATACCTGGGGTAGTCTACACTCATGTTCCCCTAAGTATAGCTCAGATTCAGTCCACACGATCCAATATTGGCTCTCTTGGTTAACATTAATTAAACACACTTATTTCCCTTAGTTATAAAACAATCCTAGCTGCATGTATACAAATGAAACTCCATGTTTCACGAGACCCAATTCTATGAAATGAAAAACTCGCAACACCAAACCATCATTCGCTTCCTATTTTTATTGGTCATTTGGAAAAAGTACTTCAGGGTATAAAAGTTTGCAAATTATTCTTGTTTTGAGACTGAACCTTCCCAATTAGCAGAGCTATCTGTCAACCAGCCAGCCAAAGTCCGCAGAAACTTAGGTTGACTCCCCTTCAAACCCTACATCACATCTCACTTCTCGAATTTTAATCGATTTAAATCAACTCCCATACGATTTC
Organism: Elaeis oleifera; assembly: GCA_000441515.1. NCBI lineage: Eukaryota > Viridiplantae > Streptophyta > Magnoliopsida > Arecales > Arecaceae > Elaeis > Elaeis oleifera. Next base: position 280,501 of record KE505275.1, read on the forward strand.
CATAGAAAGCAACCCTAAAGCATCTGATGATACGTTCCCACCAAAAATCGAATTTATATATATCCCAATAAGAATAAACAGCCCAGAACACAAAGGGGATATCAAGATTCGACCTTGACAGTGAAATCATGGATGCTCTTCTCGGTAGCAGCGGTAGCGTAAGCCACACCCGGGGTCCTCAGCGGTTTCGCGACAAAGCCGGGATTTTTCTGGAACACGGAAGAACGCGTAAGATCCCGGAAGGGGCTTTTGGGAAACCCCGACGGGAATTTGGAGGAGAGATGGAGGAACACCGGGGCCGGAGCATTCGTCCTTCCGACCCGAGCGAAGCCGTAGCGTGAAGCGCTGGTGACGGAGACAACGGCGGAGGCGGCGGCCATGGAAGACATCGGCGGGGGCGGAGGGCTCTCGGAGTCGCGGGGTTCGGAGTTGGGATCAAAGATCTGAGAGCTTGGCTTCGATCAGCAGGGAGGTTCGGGACATGGGAGGAGGGCGAAGAAGGGACAGAAACCCGTGGAAGCGAGTGGAACCACGCGGGCCAGGTCGGATGCCGGCCACCTTGCGACTTACGTTTAGTGGTTGGTTTCTTGACAGCAGCTCAGATAGAGATGGGATCTTCTGCAATGCAATTTTTGCACCGTATGTTCTGGACTAGCCACCGCATCATTGTTTTGAAGATTAACGGCTTTTATTATTTATAAATATAATGAGATAATCCATTATGGATGAAGACAAGCTATCCATCTTCCAGATGGATAATGCGGCAGCCAACCATGATGGTACAAGATTGCACGATGCAAAACCGCATTGCAAGGATCGTTGGGTACGTATGGAACTGAGAAAGTTTGTTGTGAAATTTTCCCCAACTTTGTGACTTAAACGAGTGCCAACCGGAAGAACCGTGATGAGTTGGCCAAGATTTTGTTCTGAAATTATCCACTACTTTGTGTAGGGTTTGTTGCGCCACGACCTCTCTATTTAAGACGATCTGCTGTTACTGTCAAACTAGGTAGAGTATGCCATAGCCAAAGGTCCCAAGTTGAGCCCTGTCCCCTTAGTTTCCTATCCTTTGGAAATCCAACTAAGGTTGCTGCGGAGAGTCATTGTCCTTGGCCATCTAATTCCCAGTTGAGTTCCCATCAGCATCCAATAAGTGTGGACTTCTTGGCGGTTCAAGAGAATAAGATTAAATGGTCTCTGAAGTACTTGCTTACAAAGGGGATAATTGAGCATAGCGCACCATCCTTTCTAGAAATTATCCCGTGTTGATCTTATTCTTCGTTGCCGGCCACATAAATATCTTGGTTTATGCTGGAGCAAATTCTTTCCGTAGTGCAGGGGCAAGAGGACATATCACACCTCTTTGGTAAATGGAGAGAGGGATTTCACCAAGTATACCTCCCAATCGTCCCATCTACAAATTGGTTTATCTCTGCCGTCTAAGGGGAAGATACTTGACTAGATAGCGGCCAAGTCTATTCACTCTTCCAGGGCAATTTGAAAATAGTAGAGGGTTCACGATAACATTCTCATGTGGGAACGTGTCCACAAGGCATGCACCTTGGGAATGGCGAGCTACTCTCAATGCACAGATCTGTTCGATATGATTTGCAGCGTGTTATTGGAATATAATTGGTGAGTCTACTTCTGTTCCAATTAATCCATGGATGCTCTTGCGGTCAAAAGATCAGATGATTTGGATGGTTGGGTTAACTATTATTCATTTTAATTTTGATCATCTTTAGATTTCAGTGAATCTTGATCATTTAGAGTCTCATGATTTATCCCGTAAAAAATATCTCACGATAAAGAAAAGATTTCAATCCATAAAATCCATATTCCTTCTTAACTCACAATTAACGTGGGATTAAAAACATCCTTCCTTCTATACTACAACAGGTATCAAAGTATTATCTTTTTACAACCTTTGGGAGTACTGTAGACAATATTAGTTCTACGGTAGTTTCTGTTTTTATCATTGCAGTGCTTGAAATTTACCTCTTTTACAGCAGAATTTTTGGATCTCACATGGTTGATGGTATATTGAAGCTTCCTTTTTCATATACTCAAGCCGGATAGGTGGCTTTAGGGAGGTACTTCTACTGGACACAAATTTTCAAGGCTGTTTATACTTTTTTTGTCACGGGGTGCTGCATTGCATGGTTGGCTCATATTATGGAAGCTGCCAATTGTACTTTGGTTTCAAATTTTTTATGAAAGATGTTGGAAATTGGGCTCAGTTTGGGCATTCATGATGGGCTGACCCGACTTGGCCGAAAGAAGAGGCGATTTGAAACAGAGGGAATAGTTGGGTTGGTTTCCAAAGGTTCTTCTCCCATTCAAATTAATTGGGAGTTTACTCCATTACAAAGGAACAATGATTCTCTCTCCATTAGCGACTGCAGAAGCTTCCTCACTCTTTCTTCATTCTTCCTGAAGAAAAACACACAAAAAATTATGTTAGAGAGGAAACAAAGGTCTCCCATCATCGTCGTCACTTTCACTGGAGGAAGATATTTGAGCAGTGATACTCGTATGTTTTCTGTAGTGAATGCTCACATGCTTTCACCTCAAAATAATTATGTTGTGGTATAGAGTGAAAGGCTTCATTAGTCATATATTGATTGTCAGTCAAGAAGAATTCTGATTTATATAGAAAAAGATTATCTTTCCCACGTGAGGTATCTTTTAAAAGATAAAACTGTGAGGCCCATGAGTCAGAGCCGACAATATCTCACATACCAAGCTATAAACCCTTAACTGCAACATTGACGCCCACCGTGGAGCCTATACGCTTCTTTCGGACTGTGGGATTCTTTCCACTCATACATCAATCTGTAGTAAAAATAAAAAAGAGAATACCTCACATCCATACACAGACTCTCCCAGGAACTATAGTAAAAATAAGGAGGAAGACACATTCCGTCCGTAAATACTCTTCCAGAGGAACTGTTGTAAAAATAAAGAGGAGAACAGATACAGACTCTCTCTTGACTAAGGGCTATGTTGTGGTGTAAAATGGAGAACTTTATTAGTCCCACATTAATTGTGAGTCAAAGAGGACTCTGGCTTATATAGGAATGGACCATTCTTCCCACATTAGACATCTTTTAAAAAGCAAAACTGTGAGATCCATGAACCGAAGCGGACAATATCTTACATGCCGAGCTATGAGCCCTTAACCGCAATAGATCACTAACACGCATTCAACATTTGCAGGCAGCAAACAATGCTTGTGATGCAATCGACGAAAAAAAAAAAAATTTCATCTCTACAATGCAAGTGGGTTAAGTTTGAAAATCATTATCAATTCATTTTCAGAACATGTTTCAGGGCAGACTGCTTACTAATATTTGGCTCCATGCTGTTGTTAATGATCACGAAGCATGAGCACCGACTTCTTATTCAGACGGCTCTAGCATATGCCGCATCAACTTTAGCTACAGAAGCAACAGCTCTTAGGGATGCTTTACATGATGGTGGCTAAGCATAACATTGTTGCCAAGCTTGTGTCTGAGAGCGAAATGAAGCTCTGATAGCCTTGGTTACCTCTGCAAATAAGGTCTCACGGTGAATATATTGAATCAGAGGGGTTTTATCCCACTGGACTTGGATCTCTGTTGTACATTGAGCTAGATGTCCTCTTTATTTATTTATTTATTTACCTTTTGGTATGATGTCCCTCTTATTTGGTCACCATATAATGCATAAAAATATTAAGTCGATGCACAACAAACGTGCGCGCCTACACCACTTGTTAACGGAGATTGGAGTGGACGCTGTTGCAATCTGTTATTGGTCAGAATCTGGCAGCTTTTGTCCTTTTCAATGAATATTCTAAGCACCATTTCCCCACGGTATGTCCCACTTGTCCCGTGCCTGCACCGACACCAGTGTTGTTTGAATGAATGCGCCACGTTGTGCACAATTCTATAATTAATAACGTTTGTCAAAAAAATTTAAAGCAAAAACTTAGATATAAAGATCTTTTTTTTTGAAAAAAAATAGTGCTAGCGAGTAGCCTAGTACAATAATTAATAAATTATATATCAAATCAATTATTTTAATATAAATTTTTTATGTTATTGAAATAATCCTTTCTTTGGAGCTTCTGTCTCCGCCATTTGACAAATAAGCTTTAGGCTTAAGCTAAAACAAAAACAAAATACAATCTAAGCTAGATCTACGCCTATGATTCAGTACCTTAAAATCTCAACGCAACTCATTCATCTATTGGATGTTGATAGAGTGGGGCTTTAAATATTTTATTTATCTTTCATCTAAATTATTTCAATCAACTTATCGGGTTGGATTTTTGGATCTATATTCCCAATCCATTACAGTTTAGTTTAAGAAGCATTTATTGTCATTCGCAGGATGATTTACTTGATGTTAGATGTAGATATTTCCAATGATCTCAGTAGCACGTGTCTATGATGTCCAAAAAAGATTAAAAAAAAATTGGAAAGCAAAAAAGAACCATTCATTTTCTTCAAAGGAAAATTGTACATGCTCCCTCCATTAGGATAATGTCACACATAGCAGAAATGTATCATGCACCACATGCCATCATGTCAATCACAGGCACGCATTCCCATAAAATTCATTCATCAAGTACTTATCTCGATGATTTGCCTATAAAATAAGTTCTTGTGCTTGGTACGATGCACTATATTATAGGATACAATTTCTCCATGCATAGGCTCGGATCCTCTGCCACGTCAAAATCTTATATCTCACGACTCCTATTCTTAGGCTCTCAAACATCAAGAGATGGTATCCATCTTCCACAACCCCATCATGTTCATTGCCTTTGTCATTGCAGCCACCATCAAAGTTCTATCGATCCTCAATTATTTCCAGGAAATCATTATCAGCAAGAAAGGGTCAAGGTCATGCGCAAGGGCATGATGCTGCAAGGTGACTAAGTAGTGGTGAGGAAACTCCGGTGATGTGTTGGGCACTTGTTCTTATTGCACTACCATGGGTTTTGGAGGTCATCAAACATGCAGGAGTTTTGGCTCTACTTTAGTTCTTTGATCCAGGAGTGGAACTGTGATTGTAGATTTTCATGGAAAAGAGAGGACATAAGAGCAGGCATTGGATCTCCTATTCTTTCCTCTGCCAATTTTACCCAATAACAAAGCTGTGGATTACTTGTAGGAGTTACAAATGGTTCGGGTCATGATCGATCCCAATTTGATTTGATTCTTCATTGGGATCCTAATGTTAGATCGTGATCCAATCCAATAAAAATTGAATCGGATTCACAGTTAAAATTTTGACCCAACATGTCATTCAGATTGGGTCGGCCATGTATAACTCAACCCCGACTCCAATCCAAAAAATGTGGATCCGGATTGGGTTGATCAAATATGGCTCAATATATTTTAATTATCATAAAGATATTACTTTTAAACAAATTAAGATGTATAGATAATTTAAATTATTTAAAAATATTGCTCCCACAAGTTTTAAATCAGAGCTTAGAGACTCAAAAGGATTTGAGTCCTAGTGATACATCGGGTTTGGGTCGGATCGGGTCATATAATAGAATATCCAAAATTAACCGATTAATCTGACCCATTTGCCGTCTTAATTACTTGATATTCCACCAGTCAACGAGAAAAAGGAACAAAAATGGAGGGTATTTGGTTTGCAAACATTTCAAGAGCTTGAGAACAAAAATTTGGATCATTCATAGTTTGCACTATATAAAGGTATACAATCCTCTATAGCTTTTGCTTCATCTATCTTGAAGATCGGTAGTTATTATTTATTTCAGAAATTCAAACAAGATCACGTTCATGGCTAAACATGGCATGGTATGAGATGAGGGACACTTATCTATCTTCAAGAGGGATGATATGATGGCTATCTAGAACCATATCGTTGTAATACAACCCCTATCACTGAAAATTAGAAGAGGGATATGGAATCAAAAACTTGCCATGTGGTTGGGTTCCAAATTGGTGTGGGGATTGAGGTTTTATCTTTCAAACAAAAGAAGGATTCACCTACCTTCATGTGAATCTACTGTTGGATCATGTAATGGTTGCTTTGAGTTCTATGCTAATACATGAATAAAGATGTTTAGAATATTTTGAGATCTATGTAGAGTGCAATCTAACGGTTGTCGTGAAAGAAGATCAATTATTCTTTCATGCGAAAGATATATTTCAAACTTTGGGTACGAAGGTCTACGATGAAAAGCTATGCAAAAGAGGATGTGAGTGGATCTCAATTGTATCCTTTGTGTGAAAAAGATATACATTATTTCATTTCAAGATCTACGTAGTAGATGATCAGATGATTAATGAAGTTCAAAGTGCGATCCATGAAGTAGATGAGCTGACGGTGCCTATATCTTTTTAATTCGATAAGGTGGAGAATTCACATTTGTCTAATATGTATACATCCAATAAAATTAAAAATAAAATATCACAGGGATCCATCAACACTGATGAATGATCAATCCATATGACCCTCCTAAGGCTCGACCACGTAGGAGGCAATTCAATCTATTGTTTATTCACCTCTCGATAAAGGGGTAAGGCAATCCGATAGAGAGATGCCATTCTTTTAAACTTTAGCATAGAGCTCCTATTATTCGAGTTACAGAACTCGAGGAAAAGATCTATTTCGAAAGATCAAAGAAAGAAGAACGTTTGATCTACTAATAGTGGCATAAGAACAACAACTATACCGGTATTTGCTCTAGTCTAAGCAAGATGCATTTTTAAGACATAATGATCCATACTTTATGTCGGGAGGCTTAGGCTTGGCGGCCTAAGCTCGGTCCACCAATATGTCTGATCCCTAAGAAGACACATCCCCTCAAAACTCTTTAGATATCATATAGAAAGGGGTGAATCATGGACAGAACGTGCCTCCACCCGGCTTTGGATCCAGCTGATGACCATAGTAAAATCGTTCTCAATGAGCAAATGATCAATCTTTAGGTTGCGTTTGATGCATCGCTAGGCAATTTTGGAAGGTAATATAGATTGCTTTCAAGATAAATTACCATCATTAAATTATCAGTAATATGGATAATTGTGTTTGATACATGCAGATAATATTGCAGTAAAAATTAGAAATCTTGATTGATATATTTGGTATGATAATTAGATTATCGATAATGTGAAATCAAATTTTCAAAATATCCTTAAGTCAAATTACTTTGCATGATACAAATAGAGACTGTAATGGCTCTCATCCGATTCAACGGCGACATATACATAAAAGTAAACCTAACATCTTGAACACGAACAAAACCTTAGGGTTCTTGGAATTTGCGAGGAGCCTGTGCTCCTCTTTGTCGTTGTCACCGTTGTCGTCGTCATTATGGCCATCAGAGAAATGGAAGGAGTCCATTGGGATGGGGGAGGTACGACGGCGGCGAGGCTAGCCTCAATCGGTAGCGCCAATACAGTTGGAGAGGTAAGTTTGCATATCTTTTTGAGGGATAATTTTATTGAATTTTTTTTATAATATTATAAAAAATGATAATCTGAAAATTATCTCTCTTCAAATACAATAATCCGATAAATTTATTTTAAATTATTAATAATTTAAATAAATTATCAGCTGTCAAATGCAATCTTAGCACCTGCCTCACATTGATGACCTTCATTCAGACCGCCCTCAGCTTTGTTCTAAAAATCCAGGTGTCCGAAAACTGACCATCCCTGCTGCCACTGACCTGGAGTTAGGGCCCCTGATGACAAATGCCTGTATCCTTCTTTCGCAAGACAAACGGAAAACACCGGGACACGATCGGAACCCATCGCGCACATGGGCGCATTCGCTTCCAGCGACAACGTGCCACGGGCACCTACTGCCATGTGGCTCAGGAGTGCCGTCCGCCAGACTCCTTCACAAACGACAGCATCTAATTTCTACCAAAAGAAAAACGACAGCATTTAAGAATGGACCAAAAGAGTTTTTTTTTTCCCCAATGCAAATGTGTGACAAAGTCTGCGGCCTCCTGTTATGGGTCTGCCAGATGCGTGGATTATTTCGCAGAAAAGAGAAGAAGATAAGACAGTCAATGAAAATAGATACTTTTACCAAAAATAAAGTAAAAGTAGAAATGGGTAAGGCCAAAAGATGTAGGTGGACGCGGTTATGATGCATACTCATTTCATTTCTCATAAAATAAGTTATAATAAATAGTTATAGAAGAAATAAATTTTATCATATTTGATTAATAAAAAATTATTCTAAAATAATATTAAAAATTATTATATTTAGTTAAAATAATCTTATATAAAATATTATCAAATTTTAATAATATTATTAATAATAATTTAAGTAATAATATTTTTCAATCCATTTGTTAGCTATTTATGATCCACGTATATAAATGCTATCAATATTGACTATTACAAATATTAAAATATATTTATATGAGTTAATAAATATTTTTAAATTAATTATATATATATTAAAAAATATATTTTTATTATAAATAAATTTTAATAAGTTTTGGTATATAAATAATTATCTAAATTATTAATAAATTTGATATCATATTTATTGATCATTAATAAGCATATGTTAATTATTGATTAATAATTAATATTATTAATAATATATTGTTAATAATATATTAAATATGTTATTATTTACAAATATTATTAATCAATATATTGATATATTTATAATATATTAATATTATATTAATATAATTAACATCAATTATATAATATATTTAATGTAATATTAGTATAATATTAATGCATGTTTTTATTAAGAAATGATATTTTCATATTACCTCAATTGGGTAATCCAATATGTGAAAATAATATTATTAAAAGGATGATATTTGTTTTACTTCCTCTTTCAGAAAAATAGATATGTAAGTAATCATTTATTTTACTCTCTCATTCATTTTTTACATCAAAAATGATAATCTGACGTAGAATTATTTTTTCATATCAAATTACTTCCAACCAAATGGATTCTTAGGAGCCGACCGTATCTTCACTAGTTTGCTTTTCGCTTTTGCTGGACGATGTGAGAAGTGGCTTCGTTAGCTAACTTTCTACTTGCAGTGTGCGTTGTCTACAGAGATATATAGAAATCGCAATGAACGACCAATGCACATGGTAAGCTTGCTAAACTTAGAAGGTCATGCTGACGCAGCGTCCACCTTTATATTTTTCAGTTTTTTGTCCTCTAGCTAGGGTTGTTGAATAAGAAATGATGCCAAATTAGAAAAGTGTTAGATGGTGAGCAATGTAGGTCTTGATGACCATAGAAGAAGAGAATCTTTTATCGAATATCTTTTAAGGATTAGGATAGTTTAGAAATGAGAGATGCCAGGAGGGCCAATATTGTCGTGTAGCTTAGAATTTTAGGAGCCTTTGCCATCAAGTGGCCAGCAAGAACTATTACGGAATGCTTTACCAAAAAAAAAAAAAAGAAGTAATTACGGAATGCATGTGTCACTTTACAGGCCAAATATATTGGGCTGGATTTTTGGGACGATATTAGAAGACTTTTTCACAGAAGTTGTGAAAATTTCAACTAATGGCAGTTGATACAGACCCTATGCCATGTAGTAGTAGTTGAACGGTCTCGTCATGCTCGCGATCTGATCGCCAACAAGCGCTGACAAGTGTCTTAGTGGGTCTCCGGGACGGGGGATCGCAGCCAGGATGGGCCCGGAAGATCGAGAGGTTCGGATCATCCGGTGGATCGACGACACCCAGGCTCCTTCATGGAGTCTTGGGTCCCACCAGATCGTTCCATTTCTGGCGGAACACGCGGCTCCTCCCGTGGGGTCGAGTGCGCGCGCAGGACCCATCTAGATTGCAACTTTGAGACATGCTCGGGTTTATTTTTGGCGCGAAAGGATGATTGATCTTCTTCGTCATGTCCATGGTTAGATGACATCATGTATAAATCTTAAAAACTTCAAATTTTATATTTCTATTGGCATAGATCTCAAAATGTCTATTGTACCATCCAATGATGGATTCGTGACAAGGGAGTTGAATTATTCTTTTGCGTGAAAGGTAAAACCTCTATTTCTTCCAAACACCGGGAACCGAAGTGGCAGCAACACCAGCGCCAAAGGAGCAGAGGTGGGTGCGAGTGGTGCACTACCAGCCACACTGTTAGGATTTTTGATACTATAATTCAATAGTGGAGTTACATATAGTCTGAGAGTGAATTATGCTATACACACGTTAAGAGCCTCACAAATCTATTTAAAAAGAGACTTATGATGATTATGGATGGTTTTCTGATTGATCTCTTGTTGATGAAAGACTTCATCCATTCTTATATGATTGTTGGAGAATAATGTGGTCATTGTTATCAATTAAAATTTCATATATTTATAGAGAAATTAATATTTCAGTCGATTCGATAGTCTCTTATGTGGCAAATTATATGGAATTTACATTATAGATTTCCACGATAGATCTTGCTATTCAATTTTTTTTTATATTATATTTTTTGATTCCTATGGATATATCTATACTCAATTAATTAAATCATTCAAGTTACCAAAGACAAAAAGAGTAGGGGTGGTGGTGGTGGAGGGCATGATGGGTTTTCTGGATGGGGGAAGACAAGATGCATGGGTAGAGCTGGTAGTCACAGCCAATTTTAAACCAACAATAAGAGATGATGAATGCATGATGGAGCCATCCAGACTTGGGAGGTGAGAGAAGGAGAGGAAGGGGATAGTCATGCTTAGAGTTAGGTGTTTGGACGGAAATGGCAGCACTGGCAGTTGGGCATGGTGGTGATTTGGCCTGGTTCGGTCCAAGGGATGGGAGGTGGAGAAGAGAGAGGATCTAATACTTAGATGATCACTTCTCTTCGAATCTCATGGAACTTTTGTTATTTCAATTCTCTATAAAGCTTTCATAGACTAAAAAAAGTTCCCTATATGATATATTTCAGGACTTTGAAGAATTTTAATATGCCTCTACCCCTTCTCCTCCTTCCCAAATCCTGCCCAAAGGATAAAAAAAAGCTATTATACTTTAATAGATTTTGAAATAGTAGCTGTTATTAAGTTATTGTTTTACCTCAGTAGTTGTTGTACGATAAGAAGAGTGCCATTCTTTTCTATTCAATTATGTAAAAAATAATAATTTTTGAACCTAAAGCTGGCTTTTAGCTTACAATGTTAATATTTTAAATTATCATACATTATATTTCTCTTTAAAAATGCTAATATGGAAGTAATCATTGTTATTTGTTACTGGAAGAAAAATGATTTCAGTTTGTGTTTGTTATTTGAATGTATTACATGGCAAAGGCTCTTATGCAAAGGTCGCATTATTCATGACGCGCAGAGGTTTACACGCTCCTTAGAATGCTCTTTGTGAGAAATGCATGGAGGAGGACATCAATCATGTTAATATAGCCAAGTCTAAAGTTGTTATCATACTCACAAGTCTCACATAAAGTTGTTATCATACTCAAAATCCATTATAATTAGGTTAATATATACATTCTATGCATACTATTGTATAAAGCAATTTATATATAAATCAGAAGATTTCATTTTCTTCTTCTTTTTTTTTCTTCTCTTATCATGATGTCAAAGCGTTGACCTCTGCTCCTCCTTGTATCCTGCCGTTATTTACGGATCCAAGCTTAGATCTCAAGATGCTTCTTTTATCCGTGCCTACATCCCATATTCGGCCTTCCCTCGATCCTTTCAATAGTGCCAGATTCGACATTAGCATCCCGCATATGCCCTCAAATCTCTTTATCCTCTTGCTATCAGAGTTTTAGTTTCATTTCTTCTCCGAGCTAGAGTTTTAGTTTCATTTCTTGTCCTAGATAGCCGAACCATCGTTGCTAATATCTAATGTCACATCCAGATAGTTTGCCTCCTCGCCCACTACTGGCTTCATTGTCGCCTTTACATTATGCATTGCCAACACATTTACCGTGTTGCTATATAGCTTAGTTCTATTTTCTTTACCAAGCAGATTACAAATATCTTTATTAAGGCTCATCCATTAAAATATTTTTGAGACTTAGTTTCCAATCTCAAATTGGCTTTTATACATACCATCTCGAGTTTGAAGGAGGTTGTTAATGTAACCAATCGTAGAGTTGTTATCATACTCCAAAGTCTCACAGAGAGTTATTAATTATTATATTCAAAGTCTGTTATAGTTAGGCTTGTGTACACACCTTATACATATTATTGTACACAAGTAATTCATATACAAATCGAAAATTTTTATCTTCTTCTTCCCCGTTTCCTTCTCTTATAAAATCACATTCTGACTAGATGTTGCATTGCCACGGAGACTTGGAGGCTCATTATCTTCTTCTTCGGATTCTGTTTATTCTCTGTCATTAAGCTTTATTTTAGGGGAGCATATATGTGTATCCATGTATCCAATAGTCTACTGTTTTCTACGGTGGTGGTTTCTTTGGAACGTGAGGAATGAGTGCTTATTCCAGCAGATGATTATTCATCCAAACCGAATCCGGATCATCTTTCGTTGATTCCATGGACAATTTCCTTATCATCTTTCGTTCCTAGCTTCTTTCTTTCATAGATGTGACCTAAAAACCTTTTTTTTTTTTTGTTTCATTTTAAGTTCACGTAAATATGATAGATTTTGCTATCATGACACCTTTTTAATATTTTCTTTAAACTATATATTTTTAAGCTTAAGCTGTTCATTTGGTGGGAATTAATACTATTGTCATCCCTTCCATCAATTGGAATTTGTCGAATTAGCTCTTCATCTTTAGATTCCACAGTCCGATCACCATCGACTTCGATGCCTACGAGAACTCACCCACAGAAAAGATGGACCAACGAGCTTCATCTGGTGCACCATCTCTCCCCTTGACCTCCTCCATCCTTGTATCTTCTTGTCAAAGCTTAGATATATCCATGGCTCGCCTCCGAACCACCAGCCAACGGCACCCGATCTCATGACCCTTTGCCTCCAACTTCAAGGGCCCTTTGGCCATGGCCGCTACCCTTTCCGGTCAGGTGCTGATAGGTGGAGCAGCTTGGGAGAGGAAGATGAGAGGCTGGCTGATGTCGTGGGAAAGCGGCGACGCCGTTTCGGTGAGTTCCCGACAGGTAGAACAGATCGAGGGAGGAAGATATTGATCATCGCCACTCATGTTTGTACTTTCCATCGGCTATAACTGATTGCCATGAGAGAAATCAGTATACCATTTTCCAACGACCGTTGAGACGAAATTTGAAAGATTATCCATTTATCCAGCAAATCCAAAATATGCCGGGCTACAAGCTCTATTAGGATGTCAGCATTAATTGTCATGCATATAATGACAATATGCTCTAGGTGAGAATGAACGAGCGAAGGGATGATGAAAGGAAAACATGCTATATTGGAAAGGAGACTTCAAACTGTTAGATTTTTGATATCCTATTTAGATGGCCAAATATTGTATTCGTCAGACATATTCCTGCTAATCAGAAAATGAGGAGAGTTGACCGTGGGACGTAATTCATGGGATTGAGATTTGAGAAAATCACCAACCCATTGTCCCAATGTCCTTGAATTTTCTAGATAGTATGCTCTGCTTCAGAGTTGCTTTATATTGTCCCATTATTGAGATACGGAGTAAAGATAGTTCTCCTTATCACCGAACTTGTATTTTCTCTAGCTTCACTTCCTCGCACATTGGAGCCATACACAATTAATCATATGAATGACTAACGCCAATATTCGGAAAGCACCTCAATTCTTGGGATATCATAAATCACTTGTCTAACAGAATTTATTATTCCAAAATGTTGGATAGTGTGTGGTTTGTGGCCCCTTTCAATCTTTTTTCAAACCTCCCATTGTATTCAGGTGTATATTCGGTGGATATTGAAATATTATTTAAATTACTTTCCAAATTGTGCATTTGAAGTCCAAACAGACTAACATGGTTGTACTACGGTGCTCTTTTATTATTTTATATAAAAGATGGAAAAGATCCTAACCACCCATTAGATAAGAGTAGTTAGGACAATTATCTCTTGACAGGTTAGGAAGCGGTTGCCACTTATTTGTTATTTTCTAAAAGGTATTCCTTAGTTGAACTAAATATTTTGATCCAAGTCAGATTTAAGGTTGGCTTAACCCAAATCTTTTTATTAAAAAAAATATTTTTATTTTTTCAACAACCTCCTCCAATCTATCCTCCATGTGTGAATCCTATTCTTCCTCACTTCCTCTTCCCTACTATCGCCCATCTCCTTGTTGCCATCAACAACCTCCACTTCTTCTCATTCTCATCTTTTTTGCCCATCTTCCCACCGATGCCTACCTTTCTGCCATCATTTATCTCCTCATCATTTTGCCTCCATCTGCCACCTTGTATGGCTCCATGGCAACAACTGGCGTGGAATTTTCTCGAACAAATGACGAGCAGGTAAAAGCAATATTCCCGAAAAAGTGATCAATCAACTGGAATGGAGGTGAAAATAAGGAAAAGATGTGCTCTAGCCGCTACAATTGCTAGATCCCAATGATGAACACCAATTCAAGGGAGGCATAACATCCTTACTGTTGCTACATGCCGCCAATGACCACCAACTGGGGATGCAACAAACTCATCCTCATCAGCTAGTCAGCTTGACTCCTCGAAGTATAGAGAGGGTATTGAGGTAAAGAGTCACTACCTCCATCCATGGAGCACAGATTAGGTTGAAGGAGAGAAAAAGTCATTCGAAAAAAAACCCCTCAATATCGATAAAATTACTCTCCCTCCAATATAAAACAATCTTGGAATTTGAGAAAATCATCGCATTAACCATGCATATGATTGGCTATAGGCGGCTGCCCATAGATGAATCTTGACCATCCATGTAGAATTGGGTAGGTAGAGCTTTTTCTTGGATAAAAGATGATTTTATCCTCCGGGGCATGATAAAAATTACCAAATAACATATCATAACAAATTATCCTAAATATTCAACTTGTTTTTACATCGTTGCACTTGTCATACAATGGAAGCAATTATCGGAATGACATTGTTAAATTGCTAATGCAAAATAGTATAAATTGATATGATCCTTTTAATGTTTGTAATTATTTCATTTTTTAGTTATTTATGAATTTGATGTACGCACACATAGACTCCTAGTTTCAGAAGGTGTGTTCTCCATCAGAAGCAAACATATCAAAGTAAATTTAATTAGTATGACAATCATTTTAGTAGAGTAGGTACGTGGAGATCCATATAAGGACCTGGTTAACTAAATTAAGTCTCGGACACATTGGTAATGGGGACAAAAGGTATGAGTCCAAGGCTCCAAGCTATTCGGCGTTCCTTTCTAGAACGTCAAGGCATGGCTTTGTCTAATTAGGCTGCCGTTGCTTGCAAATACTCCTGCCTCTTGACGCCGAAATAGAAATTGACTTGGTCACCACCGGTGAGCCGCTCTTAAATTTTTCCTCCTCCTGTTCCCATCGCTGATGTTCCGATGGCAGGGCGTTCTTTTTTTTTTGGTAGAAATGGCGGGCGTTCTTTAACAAACATCTTATAATAATAGATATTGTACAAAAAAATAGCCTTCTTTATATTGAACATATAAAAAATCTTAATATTCTAAAAACAAAGTTGTTATGTATGTATTTGACAAAAAATGATAAACTAATAAATAAATCTCATGAAAAACTTATGTAATAAAATTAATGCTCAAATAGTCTTGCTTAAAAGTCAACATATTTTAATGGTATCTCTCTAATGAAGAAATTTCAAAAGATCTAAATCTTACTCATTCAAGTAGTTATATATAATTTTTTGACTAACATATCTTTTCGATCGAGAGAATTAGTTACCAATCAGTTAAAAATTTTATTGTTAAATAGCTTCTTCTCTCGAGCAACTTCTAAAATTTGAATTGATATTTATTAATTAAAATAATAAAATATAAAATATATAAATTTAAATATATAATTGAATATTATATAACTGAGATCAAAATTTGTATACGTATCATCTTTTTAAAAATTTAATGATTGGAAACATCAAAATCTCATAATAATAATAATAATAAAAAAAGAAGATATCGGAAATGCCAACATGGTGTCTAAATTTTTATCATGCCAACACTGGAGTCCAGGTCCAATTTGTCCATCAAACTTATACACTTATGAGTCTTATCCACTAAAACTAAAACACATTTAATTTAAATATTTCATAAATTTAATCTAAGTCATGTACTTAGGTAGTTTAGATAAATATCTTCTATCAGTTATTATAGCAAATCGGAGAAACATGGTGTGCGGTAAGCTTAAAAAATGGTAACTGGATCCGCGTCAAGAAGAATATACGGAAAGAAAGAGGAAACCGTCCTCTTCTACCTTTTCTTAACTAAATCAAACACGTCATCTTTACTTTTGACAGGCCAAAGAAAAAATAATAAAAAAACTCCCACCTTTCTATAATATTTTTCCCTTAATTTCTCACTGTATATCTTTCGTTATTATAACGGCTCTCCGATTCCCGGAGGACTTCTTGGAGCGGCGAGATTAGGGTTTTGGCGGAGGCTTGTACGCTTCGTCTCGTTTCTTTTGCTATCTATAAATATGTATTTATTTCCTTCGACGGGATTCAAGTGCGGTCTGTTGTTGGGAAGGGCAAATTCGTGCACGATTCCCGAGGTCAGATGCTGCACCCGAAATTTTTTGTTTTAATGCGTATTTCTTGTAATTCTGAGTCCAATTTATGGTCCGGATTCTTTTTTCTTTCAGCATGTGATGTTGGGCACTGCAAGAAATTTTAAGAATGTATTGAAGACCTATTAATTTTGATGGTGAATTATATAAGGATATTTGATGTTTTAATCGGTGCATATAAGTCGAGTTTTGTTGGAAGGTTCGGAATCACTATTTTTCCGTGAAATTTCTTTGCTTTTTTAATAGAGAGGAGAACGGAGATTGCCAAGAATCGAATTCATCCATTCTTCCTTCAAATCGATGTTTTTCTTGCTATTTCATGCTGCTTGGATTTGGTGATTCCGTCGTCATGGAAGCATACCAAAATTTACAATGGTTTCATATTTGTTGCTAAAGGAATCGTTTTTTGCGTATTTTTATAATAATTTCTGCTTTCCTACACGTGGATCTCCATGTCTCTTCCCAAACCCTAAGCTTTCCTAATTTTTCCCAGATATATTTTAAAGCCTCTCCCGTTGCTCGAATCACGACCCATCCCCATGTAAAACCGTCGGATTTGGCTTTTACCGTACTTTATTTCCATTTTTATTGTTTTACCCGATCCGAGTTGGGTTAAAAATAAACCACAGCTTCCTCTCCTCCTACCATTTCTCCCACTCCATTAAATTCCCTTCCTTTTCGGTGCTGAGGGGTTTGGAAGGAACGCACCCGACCATGGCACTCTCGTGAGAAGGACAGAAGACAAGCAACCAAAACATCAATTTTTATAGTACAAAGAAGCGAATTGAATGCACATGACCATCCATTGTTTGACGCACCTTCGGCGGTTATCCCGCTCCTCTGCCGGGAGTTTTCGTATGGTCTGGCTCAGACTACGGTCCCTTTCTTGTTACCCAACGACCACCCCTGTGCCCGCCATCCATGGAAAACCCGGCCCGATCTCCATGGTTTGGCCTTCTTGCAATGAATTCAGAGTGCTCAATTCCTGATGATTGCTGCATTGCCAATTTCCCCTATTCAGATCTCCTTCTCGTCATCTTTTATGGGTTTGTAGAGAATAAAAAAAGGGTCCCTTTTTCCTGCTCTTGCTTTTCGTGTATGGTGTCTCTTCTTTCTACCTTTTCTTTTGTAGAGAAGCCCTTTTGCTTGATGTTCCAATTCCCTCTTTTGAATAGTGTCTAGTTGCGGCAGATATGAGGATCTGGTGCCATAGCTCTAAATAAGCTGGTTTATGAAGAATCCATCAATGTGGTTTGCTTTGGAGGGAGTTGTGGATGGATATGTGTAGAATTGAGCCACCAGGGACCGTGGCGCAGCAGAAGGCAGCCCAGACGGAAGATACTCAAAGGCCCCCTTTGGTTCCTTCTGAGAAGAACAATGCTGCCCGGCCACCGCAAGCTGCGGACGAGGGAAATTTCTTCTAGGTACAAGTCGGGGATCTCATCGACTCCTCTTTCAACTCCTACCACTCCGAGGCGGAGCTCGTCTCCAAGTGCCGGTCGCACACATGCCATGCCAGGAACTTCGCTGCCGAAGAGATCCCAATCAGCAGACAGGAGAAGACCCACTACGCCTTCATCGAGGTCCTCTGCGACTTCATCCCCCTCGTCCAGGCCTTCCACACCCTCTTCGCCGTCTTCAAGGTCTACCACACCAGTGCGTGATGCAGTGACAGAGATGCATAATACTTCACGGCGGTTGCTTAGCGGCCGGGCTCCGGATGGCTTGTGGCCTTCGATGCGGAGTCTGTCTGCTTCTTTTCAGTCAGAATCTGTCTCAGTTCCTGTTACTAAGAGGGACAAGGCGGTTCCTGATTCCTCTTCAGATCGCACGTTGAAGTCACCAGCAAATGTTGCAGCAGAGAGGAAGAGGACTCCTCTGAGGGGAAGGAATAGCTCTGAGCAATCAGAGAATTCTAAGCCTTTGGAGAGCTTGCATGCAAGGGTAATAGATCAACACCGCTGGCCCGCTATGATGGGTGGAAAGGTGTCTGCAAATGCCTTGTCAAGAAGCGTGGATCATACCGATAGGGTTAACAAATCTGTCCCTACGTCAATTCCATCTCGAGGGGTTTCACCAAGGAGAATTCCCACATCTGATGTTGCAGGTAGAGGCCTCCAACACTCCTTAAGTGAGGTGGCAAGGCGACTGGCTCTTGATGGAAGTGGAAAAGTACAGCAAAATATGAATTTGAGTGTAAATATATCTTCACATCCTTCAGGAAGATCTTTATCAGCAACACGTCCTAGTAGGACTCAGTCATCACCAATTCCAGGTTTACATCGCCTTCATCACCAAATAAGGCTTTATCAACAACCTCAGCTAGGGGAATGGTGAGTCCGTCCCGGTCAAGACCATCAACTCCGGGAATGCTGACTCCATCTAGATCGAGACCGTCATCCCCTATGTCATCAACTAGCTGCACGACTCCTCAAGCAGGCATGACATCCTCTGTTTTCAACTATATTGTTGATATGCGAAAAGGAAGAAGAATGCAAGCCACATAGAGGATGCACATCAGCTGCGGTTGCTGTACAATAGGGACCTGCAGTGGCGCTTTGTCAATGCCCGAGCAGATGACACTCTATCCATTCAGAAAATGAGGACAGAGGTAGGGATTCGGTGCCTTTGAAGTTAATGCTTGTGTTGATGCTATACTGATATATGAAAAGATCATGCATATTTTTTGGATTTTTTGTTTTAGAGGTTTGCTTGGTATGTAAGATAGTGAAGTTTGTAAGCACTGGCATTCTTTCAAGAGTTTTTTTATGGAAGATGCACATAGTGCTGCATGAGTGGAGTCACTTCAATATGGTTTCTGACATAGTGGCTTTCAGCTTTTATGTAATTTGGATAGCACATGAGCTGATTTCTATACTAAATTTCTTATGTATGCAGTTATTAATTACTGTACATCTATCATTACTCTCTTTTATGCACTCCAATTTCGATGACTGCTCTTTTTCATGTACTTTAGTTTCTTTTTTTATGTCCTGATGCACATTTTTTGACTTATGAGAATAAATATGGAGTATCCTATAATCAAGAGAATGTAAAGAAGAAAAATTTTGTCTTGTTGTCAAAATTCATGGTTTTTATTATTGTGCATTGAACTATCAATTTTGGTTTTCTATGGTTACAGTCCAGCTGCAATGGACTTTTTATTGCCCAATTGGCAGGGGAATTTGATTATTTTGTTTTTGATTTCTTGAAACAGAATATTCTATGCAGTGTGTGGAATACTACTTCAAAACTGCGTGATTCTGTTATGATGAAGAGGATTGACGTGCAGCAGCTGAGACAAGAATTGAAGTTGGCCATGATATTGAGAGAACAAGTAAGATTAATGATGACTGCTATGTAATGATAATTTTGTCTTATGTGTTACTTATTCCATTATATTTCTTTACACAGGATATAAATTGATAATCTATAATGCTAATTTGCCTTAAATTTGAAAGATCTGAGAAGCAGAAAATTTACATCTGATAAGCAATCTGAAATGTAGATGCAGTTATCGCAGTTATATTTGATATGCTTTCATAGATCAGCTCCTGACTTCCATGTGTTGTCCTTGATTGTTGACCATATCATGACAACCAAGCAATGCAAAATTTCTATAAATTGCGTAACATGAATTGTTTTTCAAAAGAGAAGTGGAAATGTAAGAGACATGTAGGACAGTATGTCTCAGTTAGTATCAGTCTATCAGAATCTGTTCGGTTAGCAAGTAAATATCTGTCACTGTGGAACTAGTCGATTTAATTTAGTACTAGCATATCTATATGGATCAGGCAGAACAAATGGCATGCTGACCCCTGCCCCCCTGCGGGGATGAGAAGATGTGCGATCATTGTACAAAGGAAGGCTAGTTTGTTGAGATCAGATTGCTTATAACGTTAGCACCTGAGTGATGTCATATTTTGAAATTTGAATATTCACAATGCATCATGCATCCAAAAACATCTTGGATGTGCGCATTATGTTCAGAGATGGATTCATCACAGGAATATAAGTTAAATAAATGCAATAACTTTGTATCGTTGATATACTGTAACACTTGAGATTCATCATCAGCCTACCTAACAAGATTCATAGCTATCAACCATTACTGAATCCGTGCCAACTTCAATGCTTATGGCTTGCTACATGTTTGTGAGCCAGATTTGCAAATTTATTTTGAAGTTGGGTGTGAGTATTGTTGAATTGCCATTTGGCCTTGAATGATAGACAGCTTGGTCTCAAGCCTGTATATTCTTCATCTTCATGCTGAAGACCTATTTCATGCCCTGTCATACTCCGCTGGTTTTTAAGGAGTGCTTGTAGGCATCCGGCCCAACTAGGTCTATTTGACCCTCGATGTGTATCAAGGTTACCGGCAGCATTATTGAGCTAACATCCAGAATACCACATAAATGCTAGGAGTTTACACTGACAATGTCATCATTTGAATCAGATGACTAAGCACTGAACATGATAAATTTACAAAGAATTGACATTACTTAGATTCACTACCTAACAGATTCAGAGATACATTAAGAATTATGAAATATATAACTTTATAATAATTTTATTGTAAATTTATTTAGTTCACAGATTGATATTAGCATATGAATTTGGTAGATAATTCATAACATAGCATACATCAACTCATGCACAATTTTTCATTCACATTTATTTGAAATTTTATATTTGCAACACCAATAAAATTGGTTCTATGGGTATATACTTGAATCAATTTTCAAATGATGACATGCTTTTGATTGATTGGGGCATTATAAAGTAATACAGTTTCTACTCCTTACAACCATGTGTCCTCCAAATGTGGTTAATTAACTCCATTTTAATAGAATGGGGAGGTTGCAAGTGTTTGGGGCTGCAATGAAGGTGTTTGTCTCCAATTTAACAAATAAAGTCTCTAGATTAATTTTGATTCCTATACCAAATATTTCAAAAGGTTCCTCTCCAAATTGAAGTGTGAGATTAATGCAGATATGAGTTTTGTACCTCAAGCCTCAGAAATGGTTGAGATCTTAAGATACAATGAATTTGCTAAACCTTATGGTCAATCTAGTAAAAAGAAGCTATCTCAGAATTGTTTATAATTGTACAAGTATATGGATCATTCTTGATTGCAGCTTATAGTATTTGGTTTAGGCTTTATGATTCTTATAAAATGAATTCTGAACAACTGTAACAATTGTTGCTTGTGCCATCTTTTTTTCCTTGTTTATTTATTTCTTTCCTGCACAATGCATCATTTCCATAGTCAAATTGAAGTATTTGCATGAAATTTATTTGATTTAGATGGGATACCTTGAAAACTGGGTGGCATACGAAAGAGAACATTGTTGTTCTTTGTCAGGGGCAATTGAAGCTCTAAAGGCAAGCACACTACGTCTTCCAGTTACTGGAGGTGCAAGGGTATGCAAAACTACTGATAACATTAATTCTTGTAATCGGAATGACTTTTACCTATTGTAAGTCTTTAAATTATATGTAGTTTTTCTATTGAAATTTGAAAGAAGGTCATTGAATTTAGTTCCAACAGGTTATTAATTCAGGCCATATGTCATAATATGTTTACTGCACTGTTTATACAGGCAGATATGCTTTCTGTGAGGAATGCTGTTAGTTCTGCAGTTGATGTTATGCAAGCTATGGGATCCTCTATCTGTTATTTGTTATCTAAGGTGAGATTTAATACAACATGCTTTGTCAGTTCAGTTGCATTGCTTCTATTCTTTCTACCTTCAATATAACCAGCAATGTTTCCTATGAACTCCCTAGGACATTGTATTAAGTTGTCTGATTATTTACCTAAATAGTTTTATTAAGGAATAATGGAGCAATAAATTACATAGTTAAAGAGATTAAGAAAAGGGCATGCCTTTTGATAATGGTGATAGGAGATTGGGCTATTTAACATATCGCTTTATACACAATGCATTAGTCATTGAGCTATATAATATTGTGTGAAGTGCAAAGGTGTAATATCCTTTTTCATATTACTTAAGTATATATAGTCCATAAAAGATTGATGTTGTTAGTTATTATGACTTTTCTTTTGTCTTCAATGATCTAAATTATAATATTGTTTATTGCATGATTTGTTGTTTGATTTTGTATGGTGGTTGTTTTTAAATTGATGAATCACTTGGTCTTGTGGCATTAATTTCACTGGCAATGTCACATGCATTTTAAAGGGCTCTCCTTTATTTGCTACAACCGAGTTGTTTTGATGTATTATGTATTATATGCTACTGTCTAATTAATTTTCCGAATAACAAGCAAATGTGAAGATTAAACAAATTACCTCGACAAAAAGGGGATGGCATTACATTTTATTTAGCACCATAAAGATGGTTGAGACCACACAACTCAGATGACATTAATGTTGAGGCATATATCTGTTACTCCTTACCTCAGTCAACTAGGAGAAAAAATCTGGTCTTGGGAGTCCAAAATTGGACTAGGGTGGTATAACTGATCTAATTCTTGCTTCTTGGCAAACCTGCAAGCCAGTTGAATCCAAGCTTCTGGAGGTTAACATCATCACAGGGGATGAATGGGATGACCAATACCGAGATGATAGGGATCTAGGTTAATCTTGGCCAAGATGGGAAGTTGTGGCAAACAGGAAAAGACACAGATATTCGAATGTTGATTTGAATATCAAGATCTCTGCGGATGTTAACATGAACCAAGATCTTGGAAACTTGGCTAATATAGCAATCGTGATACTATCTACCATTTCAAACATCGATTTGGATTTAGGAATAAATTAAGACTGTCAAAAACTGAGCAGGACATAATTGATTTCCTATATTGATTATATGTTGATTTCGTATTGGCTGATATATCAGGATATAATTGTTTATATAGGCTGAGAGATCTATATCGATCATATCTATTGATGAGTGCCTGAGATTGACACATACCTGATAATTTGGCAGAGATAAAACCCTTTGTTCAAACCATGATTATGATTAGCTAATGCCAAGATGGAGGTAAGAAACTGCAACTTTGTTTCTCTCATATCCGTTCAAAAAATAGCCAAGTCAACTTGTTCATCTTAGCTGCAATTGTTTTGGCTTGTCAGTCTTTTAAACTCCACAACACTTTTATGTAATATCTAGATTGAGGTGATATGAACAACGAGAATAGTGAACTTTTGTGGTATTTAGATAAATATGGAAAGAATGACTATGAAATATATGGTTAAATTAGCTAATTGTTTTTTATTTGTACCTCTACTTTTAGAACAGACATGTTATATATTAAAAGAGATGGATTGCTCTCCATTTGGGTGGGTTAGAATTAATGATGGGGCATTTGAATTCAGGCTCCACATTATCTATCATCATCTGTAACATCTTAAAATACCTTTTAAATCAAGAATATGTTTTGAAGGTCATTTACCTTGCATCAAGTGGATAGAAGATGGATAATGTAATGGTGTATGTCATAAGCATCATCACTATCGCATCATCCAATGATTTTCCTTCAAAAAGTGGTGTTCTCTGTAAAGCATTATTCAAAGTTGAGAAGACATTGTGGAAGGATTGAGGAAATCTTGTCACTGATCATCATGCTTAACCCTCTAAAATTGGTGCCAAATTCCAAGGCTAGGCAACATTATGCAAAGATGGTCATGCTTTGAAATTTATATGGTTAGTTGGCAAATGAGGAGATCTACCTTACTGTTTGCATTTTAAGCTTATGCGACCAAGAAACAACCCTCCAAAGTCCCCCTAGACTTGTGAAGAGTCTATATGAAGGGACACGGTGATGACTTTTGATATAGGAAGCTATATTCATTTAGAAAGTAGGGTGGCAAGTTTTGACCCAATCCGTCAACTTGACCCATAACAATTGCTTTAAATAGGTTCCGGTTTGACATAAATGGGTTCGAGTTATAAATGGATCAACCTGTCAAGACTTGTTTATTAAATGGATTGGGTTCAAGTTTATATCTTTGATCCATTTAACATCTTTTGACCTATTTAATAATTGGGTTAGGTCATGACTTGACCCATTTAACCTGTCTAAGATCTGTTTAAGCTGTTTAAAACCTACTTAACCCCTTTAAATCAAATTAATATGTTAAAACCCTGCTTAACCTGTATAACCTATTTAATCTGATTCGACCTATTTAGTAAACTAGTTATACGGTTCGAGTCTGGTTACTTGTTAGATTAGGTTCACGACTTATTCTTTTAACAAGTTAGGTTTGGGTTGATAAATTTTTGACCTAACCTTTATCCAACATAACCCATATCCGACTTGACCCGATCCAATTGCCAACGCTACTTGTAACCACCCAAGTAAACCGAAGAGCCATATGGAACATAATACATGGTCCCAAATGGTACCATTAGTGCTGTCATGTTAAAATGAATGTCAACTCTTTATTTTGCATCCACATCTTTGTTTATGAGTTTCACATCTTAGAACTTATGAACCAAAATTCAATTGGTTTTGGTGCTTCAAAACCATGATCAACTTTTTGTTTGGATCCTATCAAAGCACCGTAATGGGCCATTAAAACTATTTGCTAGATTCATTGGTAAATGACCTTCAAAATATGCAGTTTTTCATTTCTAGTCATCTTAGATGATTTATTTCATGATCAACTTCCTCAATTTAAAACACATGATTTTGAGCCAGCTGTTTTAAGGCTTCAGCCCTGCCAGAAGGAGAATGGTCCATCTCA
Organism: Elaeis oleifera; assembly: GCA_000441515.1. Lineage (NCBI taxonomy): Eukaryota > Viridiplantae > Streptophyta > Magnoliopsida > Arecales > Arecaceae > Elaeis > Elaeis oleifera. The sequence goes on from KE505275.1 coordinate 305,866, forward strand.
TTACATATTATATTTCTGGCATTTATTCTATTTCATGTCAGAATTAGGCTTCAGCCCTACTGGAAGGAGAATAATCTATATCATAACACAATATCTTTCTAGCATATTCTCTATTACAAATCAAGTCCTTTTGGAAGGAGAATAGCCACATCATAACATAATAAATTTATGACATTACTTTCTGTTGTAAATCAGAATTCAGCTTCAGTCTGTCTCCATGTTATGCAACTAAAGTCATGTTCAAGAGGAGTTGGATATAGTGATGTCAAAGGTGCACCTTAGGCGCTCAGGCGAGGTGCCAGAAGGGGTCATCATCCCTAGATGCTTCAGGTTATACCCCTTCGCTCAGGCGCACGCCTTTGGCGTCTTTTAGAGCCTTTCTCAATGAGGCGAGGCGCTTGCCTTTGATGCCTTAGTGAACTCTACGATTATTTTTTTTAATGGTTGAAAACTATAAGAACCCTAAAAGGCCACTCATTTAACTTCTTAGCTCTATTACTAACAGGGGATAAAGTGGTCAATTAGTATGGAATTAGTTTTGACTTTAGTGACTTAAGGTTTTATAAACAAAGAAAATTGAGAGGAAAGAAAGACTATTAAGGACTACAGGAGATTGTCAAGGGAGGCAGAAGGGGACCATTTTAGGACTGTTTATGTTTTCTATTTATTTATGAGACTCTATTGATGAACTGTAGGACTTGTTATGTTTTCTGTTTCATTCATGAATTTAGAGCTGCCTATGGCTTGTTATCATATATTTTATCTTAAACTAGTTGAGCATTTTACTGTTTTATATATGTTTTATGCTTAAATTATTAATTATATGGTAATTCATGTTATAATAATTATCTCTAGTTATTTATTTATATATCATATTTTCTATTTTTTTCCAATTTTAGCGTCTTACTTCACTTGGGCGAGTGCTTTTCTAGCGCCTCTCGCCTCAAGGTGCTAGACCCCCCAAGCGCCTTAAGGGCACTTTTCGTCTTTGACTACCTTGGTTTGATACAACATATATCAATCCTTTGTCGGTCAAATCCATAATTCCATATTGACCATTAAATATGATGCATGGAATGTTTTAGTGAAATTGGTTGGGCTTTGTCCAATGTTTTCTCTCTCTCTGAAGGATGCACGTATTGGTAGATTAAATGACCATTGGAACTTTGAAGGTGGCATACGTATGGTACAGAATATTTCCTTATACCTTGGGTAGATTTATAATGGCAAATAGATGAGCATTGAAACCATTGTGGTTATTCTTTTAAACACATCATGTGCAGTGCTATAGTACTTTAAAGGTGTTTAAGGACTTTTCTGTTGCTCTTGATATGTTTATGAAATCATGAATTTGAAATCATTGTTACCATGCAAAAGAAAATGGTCGAGTTAACAGATAATATTAATTAGGATGCTTCACATGTTACCTTTACATTTGCTTCACTTGAAAGCATTAGTTACCTTTACTTTTGACATTATTGGAGACTATTTTCAGTTCAGATGCTGCTCCCCATTTATGAAAAATTTAAACCAAACAGGTGATTCTTTAAACACATCAAGCACTAGCATGGATACTCTAAAGGATCTTGAGGACTATTGTCTCGATATTGGTGGTATTATGCAACAAAATTGGCAGAGAGAACAGTCTGACTACTCTAGATCTGATATTTTGACCATTTTTGGGTGAAGTGGGGGATGTGGGGGTTTATTATTGGCTTGATTACCTCTTTGGCTTCATTATGGAGTATCCTTAGTTCAGATACTGATCCCTGTGTTGGAGGAATTTCCTACTTGATTACCTGTATTCTTTTTGAGCAAAATGGTGGGAGAAACCACCACTCATTTCACTAAAGATGAGATGGGTGCAAAAGGAAGACAACAAGAAACAGAAAGAAACAAAAGACAAAGAAACAATAAAAAGAGAAAAAAGAGAAAATATG
>KE505275.1:307825-349606 GCA_000441515.1 Elaeis oleifera
CAAGAAAAGAAAACAAAAGAACAAAGAAAACAATAAAAAAGAGAAAAAAAGAGAAAAATATGCCTAGAAATTTCTTGCACAGTCATGCAGAAGTTTAGAAAATATCATGGAGGGTTATGAGCTTTCAGTTTATTGTGAGCAGTTTATCAATTTCTTGGCAGAAGGGAACTGATAGACAGTCAAAGGTTATGGAGGCACCTAGAGATGTCTCCATAATCTTATGCTCTTAGACGTTTAGATCAACGCATGGCAAGTATACTTCAGTTTTTAACTGAGTGATATATGCATTACTCCCATATTGTTATGGTTATGACTCGCTAGGGACTAAATGTTAGGAACTAGATTCCCTTACACCCTTGCCCATTTGCTTACAGATTGGTTATTCATAGTTCTGTCTAGTAGTTGCTTGTTCCATTTAAACATGCTCTGGGTGATCTGAATGTCAATATGAACGAGTCTAATGGCACTTGACTTGAGAAGATGAATATCAATGTGCCTAGTTTTTCAAAAGGTAGAGAACTTTATAAATTGTTTCCTTAAAATTTCTTTCCATTTTAGAATGTGAAATCATAACCTATTGAATCATAGCTGGACTCTGGATCTATTTGTTAGGTCTGAACATTGACTCATGGCCTGAAGCTTAATGTTTTACAGGTAGAGGGTACAAAAGCTCTGGTTTCTGAATTATCAGCTGTTGCAGCCAAAGAAAGAGCGATGCTTGATGAATGTAGAGAATTATTAGCTTCAGCAGCAGCAATGCAGGTACATATAAGTTATGCTCATAATGCACACAAAAAACAAATTTAATTAATTATATTGGAAGTACACAATCACATATACGTTCCTGTGTTAGTTATGATGCTGTTATTTGATGTGCAGAGCTCAAAGTTATATCATTTTTTTCTGTTTTATGTTTCCTTATTCAAATTCTATTAAGTAATTTTCTGTTATTTTAGCCGCTCACACAGTGCACTAGCATTGTTAACTTACTAATGCTGACTCCCATAACATCAACCATCCTCTGTGCTTATGGCTAGAGTAGTAGGATTATTCCCTTTAGAAGTTATTAACAATCTTCCGTTATGAGGAGTGGAAAAGGATGGGAATGCAAAGTGCATAAGTTCCTACAAACAAGTCATTCCTATTAACCTCATTCTATTTGGGAAAATGCATCTAAGCTAGCACTACAATGAACAAAAGCAAATGTCAATCTGTTTGCTGATGAGACGAGATGAACAATATTAGTCATAAGATTTTCAAAAAGTGTATCACTTACTCAACACCTAGTTTATTCTGTTTTAACCTCCTACAAGGAGATTTTAGTTTAATCATCTTGATGCCAAAATAAGCCCATTCTTTAAACCAATCGCCTGTGGCTTACCTAGAATTGTGTTTACATCCAGGAAACAATTGCTTGAGTTACAGATTTAAGGCATTTTGCCACATCATTGTTTCTTATAACTTCATAATACCTGGAGGGAATTAACATAGCTCCTACCATTAAAGGATATGGTAACCAGCGATATGGTGGACTCCATTTGTTTTTAGATACAACATTCCCCAAATGGGAATTCATGGTAATCTCTTGATTCATTGTGACTAGAACTAAGTGCTTAGGTGCTACTTTGTTCTTGACTGCTGGATTATTCTACGTATATATGAGAGGCCGGCTGCTGTTTGGAGGAAGCAAAGGATCTCGGTCTCCGTGTTAATTAGGCCACACAATCCCTTGGAAGGTGAGAAGGGGGTTCCAACAATTAATTGGGTGGAGACTCTTTCAGAAGGAAAACAGTTTGGGCCGAGCAAAAGGGCATGCAGCTGAATTTTAGGGTGAAAAAATGGATCTGAAAGGGGTATTAGGGTGGGTTTTTATTATAGGTCCCATTAAGATGGAGTAAGTAGGAACATCTGTTGACCACAGTTCTTGTTGATATACCTTTAAGAGAGTTGTGTAAACACCCTTTGGCTTAACAAAAAAAAAGGGGGGGGGGGGGGTGGGTATGATGCTACTATTATCAAAATTTGATCTTTGTTTATCCCTCTTGGTTTTGCTTCGACCAGAGTTTGAGAATTCTCTTGTAGATGATGGACTTGATCCTGTAGATATCCTTGTGTGTGTACTCTGAAGGTAGTTTTAGACCATGGGCTATATTTAAATTTGAATGAAAGTGAAAATGCGAAACTTATTTTTGATTGGATTGTATGATTGATCTATGTTGAAGCGTTTCACTGCGAGTTTACAGATATCAAGGACAAAAGCCTCTCCTCCAGTAACTTTTTTCAGCTAACTATGTGTTCATTAGAACCCTTATTTTCAAGCATTTGAGGCGGCAAAATATGTGGTGCAACAAAGCATGTAGCTTTCATTAATGAGACCCTATCATCAAATGAGAGGATGCCCACTTTGAAAGGAAACATGAGCCCATTATATGTACCAAAAAATTCAAATATCAAGGATCAGTGCCAAATTAATAGTCACTTGATATGTACAACTCTTGATGCAGGGTGGTACACCTTGATATGTCTCAGTACAATGAGTGGGAAAAAAAGGTGGGCTCAGTGGGGTCGATATGCCTTGATGTGGTGCAACACAAGCTCAGTTCCCGATGGTGCTTACTGGCCCCTATTGTACCAGCTTGTGGCTGGTTTGGGTGGTACTCATGAGATTGTAACTCTTGATTTTTATACCAGTTGATCTGACATGGAAAGAGAGTGGGTTTTACAGTTCAATGTCTTTACCATTCCTCTCATATACAAAATCACCACCAACCTCCGCAATCCCCTGCGATTCAGATGTTTCCAGAGTTACCTTTTAGTCTCGGGAGGACTTAGAAGTGTTCAGGCATAAGGCTAGTCTCTTAGTTTTTTATTTCTCCGCCAATAAAAAGAAGAATGTGAGTGTCATCTGGGCTGTAGGTGCAAAATGGAAAAAGCCCTCAATGCCAATTCAAAATGTGCAAAATCATCCTAGTTATTCTGCATCCATCATAATTTTGCTTAACAAATTCTGGCAATTTTAAGATATAGGATAGAGTGGATGTCCTGGCATAATTCTGTAGAGTTTTGTTAGCATGTAGGATAATTATTAATAAAGAAATCATGAGGATTCAGAACATGCAATATGTGACAACTACCATTCAGAGCCAAAGCATATGAGTGTCAACCAAGGGAGGACCAACGGCTCGACCAGATGTTCTCTATATGCTCTTGGTGGTGCTGAGCACTTGTTCTCTAATAACCCATGATTTTTGTTTACAATTAGATTCTCATTCGAGATGTCTTTGATCCAGGTTCTACTAATATATGCTACGGGATTATGAAACCTACAAACCTTTGGCATTTGCTTCAGAAATAATAGATTTAAGGTTCATAGTCATATGATCCTTTTTTTAAATTCCTTCGTAGTAATAAATGCAATAAAAAATACACAGTTCTCACGTCACACATCCATCCTTTTATGATGACTTTTTTTTTCGGAGAAGATCAAACTATGTTAAGTTCATAAAATTTTGAAAGAAGCAAATAAGAGCAATTCTTGTTGTAGTTTTATCTTTACTAATTGAGGACCTCCATTCGCAATTTCCTTCTAAGCCTTCTTGACAAACGTAGTAGTCTTGAGGAATTTCATTTAAGTAGCTTGTATCTTTTGGCTGCATGAAGTGGGAGTAAGAACATGATTGAATTTGGGTGTGGCAAAACTGAACAAGCCTCTGCACAAACTTAAATGATAATTGTGAATTATATTAAAGATCCGTTTATATGATTTTCATGTATCCAAAACAGAAAGCAGCACATCAGCTCAAGAAAGTTGTCTTTTAAGGTTGTAAGCAATTTAGACATGCACCATATTGTGCACTGTTGTTTCTCATTTCTTGGGGTCATAACAGAGTCCATATCCATGCATTTGTTGCAAAAAGGAAAACGTCAGTCTCACTAATTATGTGATCTGAATCTTGCATTCACACCACCATCCCATGGATGAGGTCATATGCTTGTGCTTGAAGGCTCATGTTTATGTGTGCATTCACAGACGATATATCCATGTTAAAAGAGGAAATCTCAGCCGATCTTCCATACTGCAGGTGAAAGAGGCCAGCCTTAGAACACATCTCATACAGTTGAGACAGCATGCATGTAAGCTGGAGTAGCGCAAAGCAACATCCAATGATGATGAGAGCCCAGTGCTCTCTGTGGCTAACAACTTACAATTGGTAGAGATCACAACACCTGTTAGGCTCAGTCACTGTAAATTTGTCTTCTGTGGATGGGCGCATTCATATTGTTTCTTTCTTTTTCTTTTCTTTTTTTTTTCTCTTTGTTCTCTTTCCTTTCAAAGGGCTGCGGGCTATATTCTTCCCCATGTAATTTTTAATCACTCACATGGAAAGAAAAAAAAAATGCAGTGGAATTGAAAGCCAAAGGTCAAAGGAGTCTAGCTTCCCTTTCATCAAGAAAAGGGTAAAGGAGTATAGCAGAAGTGCATGTGCTTTTGTGAACACTAACTACATACGGTTTATGACCTCACGATGCCTGTAGAAGCCCAGGATAGCGGCTAGCTGAGAGTATAATTATTCTGATTGCACTTGGCATGCACACCATGGCATTGAGTTCTTGGATGATGATTTACAAAAGGGCATCTGGTGGGCAGGGATCTTGGTTGCAGGACATTGTTCGATCCCAAATTTTGAGATGGAACCTGTTTTGGCATTGGATGACTGGTTTTGCAATCTTACACTTGCTGAATCCATCAACAGTTAACCCCATAGGACCTGGTTGCTTTAGTACTAGACATATTGCCGAGGATTTGTTTGCAGCTACTGTTGTAGTTATTTTTCTTTGAAGTGTGTCAAAGGTTTGCAAATTGGTCAACAGAAAAGGCTGCCGTTTTTGCTGATTTGAAACCTAGAGGTAGTCTGCTCCTCCATTTTTGGTGGTCTTTTTCTTGGTGGAATAAAGGTGGTTCTCTTGCCCCACAGTTGAGCTTATTTTGATCTTACACTTTGGTTGAATCCATTAGCAAATGTTTGCAAATGGGTTGACAGAAAATGCTGTTTTTGTTACTGATTTTTTGTTGAGGGGTGGAATAAAGGGTCTTCTCTTGCCACGCATTAAGCTTACTCTGATCTTCTAGTGTAAACATTCACGTATCGGGACAGGCAAGTAGCTCATTATGATTTCTAGCAATTTGACGTTTTTTTATGATGGTGCCTACATCTATGCCTGATACCTTGGCACTTTCGGTTATTCTGATAATTCTTTTGATCAATGCAACCAAGAATTTTGTGGTTTCTTTACACCATTGGTCGTGTAAGTATTGGAAAGATTTCGCACGTAATATCAAGTGGATGATAAATCCATGTATCCATACCATATATGGCCTAATTTTCTGTTTTTAAAGACCAAGTTTTCACATCCCCATGCATGATTCATGAATAAAACTAGCCGGCCGCTGTTTTTGAGTACGATACTCTTTGGCCATGGTAAAGAGATCAGTAGACGTCCATGCATGCAACTTCTACTAGGAGTCACAGAACGTGCGATGCTAAACATTGGTTGCCTTGCGCTCCTCAAGCTTCTCGGGGTAACACTGATGGAAGCTTTTCTTTTATCTTCCATATAATATTGGGTTCTAGATAAGAAGAATGGTCGAAATCTGAAAGCAAAATCCAATGAATTTTTGATATATTTTTAAAACAGTTTTCGTTAATCGATTAATTCGATATAAGCTCAGCTGTTTTCAACCCTATTCAGTTTTCATCCGTTCCCTTGCCTTTCCTATTAGTTCTTAACATCTAGTCCTTCAGAACTTGGCTTTGATTCTTATTTAGGCCCGGTTTTAGGTGGATTGTTTTGGAGTCGATATAGAAATACAATCTAGCATCGATCCAGAATGGCTCGAGTTGGTCAAACCTTCGATCTTAGGCAATGCTCTTTAACATCAGGTTTATATACATGCTACCAGGCCCAACACAAGATAGCTCCTTGCTAATATATCGGCCTAACCGGACTCAAACACCAGTAGGTTCAAGTTAATCCAGCCCAAACTGCACCTAATGTCATTGCCTCCACACCGAACAACGTTCTAATCTATCATGCATGAGCCTCAATTCGAAAATATCGAATCTTACGACTTGTATGATGATTCCATCGGTAAAATTATTTTCAGTAGTTTTAATTTATAACACTTGTTATTGATTTTTATATAACAAATGCTCGTCCCTGATTTTAGATATAGGATAGGATGTATAAACATTTAACCATAGATTAGCTGCTAATGTCTTCTCGTAGAATTAGTGAAATTTTATCTGCTGTATTGTATTTTTGATTTGAATAAAATTTTATTATACATAAAGTCATATAAATCTCAAGTTGAGAAGACTTTCCACCTTTCCAAGACTCATGCAATGATCCCTTGAAATCCGTGTCGCTCTGTGCGATTGGGCGCTTTTGTCAAAATCGTACGGTTTCTGGGACTTTTTGTCGAACAGTGAGTGGTGCTTGGGTGCGGTGGGGCTGGTGATGGCGGACAAGGGAAAGAGCCCCAGCGGGAGCGATCGCTCCTCGCCGGAGACGAGCGGTATGAAGAAGTCCTAGACTCATGTGGTGCAGAGGCCGCCGCGGCAGCCCTTTGGAGAGAGCATCGGATCTTGCCGGAGGAGTTGGAGCAGCTCCAAAAGTACTTCTCGAAGGTCCTTGAATTCTCGGAGGAGGACATGACTGCAGCCCAAAAGCAGTGGGAACACGTGTCCGCCTTGGTGAGCAGTCTCAGCCGGCAAGTGCCGTTGGAGTGGATTACCGAGGCAAGCTCGGGTATGATTTGGAGGCCTTCGCCTTGGCGGAAAACCATCATCTGATCCGGTTCCAAGCAGCGGTGGAATGTGAGGGGCTCTCCGTGGCGGGCCGTGGTTCGTCGTCGGCTAGCTTCTGGCGGTTGAGCCATGGGTGCCGGACTTTGTTCCAGGGGTGAAGATGGTGCGTGGAACAGTGGTTTGGGTTCGGCTCCGAACTTTCGATGGAGTTTGGGGTCCGAGATGTTGAAGGGGATTGTGGCGGAGGCTGGGAACCCGGTGGCGGCGGACGAGTTCACAGACTGCTACCGAAAATGGGCTTAACGAGATTCTGAGTTGAGATCGATGCCGTCGAACCCCTGAAGTCGGGAGTCTTGATCCGGAGCCACCAAGGTGTTTTCTGGCGAGCGTTCGTGTATGAGAACATGCCGTCCATTTGTTATCTTTATTGCCGGATAGGGCACGCAGATGAGGAATGTCGCTACCCACCAGAGAAGGAGGAGGGCGGCCACTTTCTGGTCTCCCCCATGGTAGTAGAGGGGGGAGAAGCAACCAGTGACGTGCCGGCTATCGTGACTCGACCGCAGATGGGACCGTGGATGGCCACCTCCCGGATTCGGTAGCCTCCACCAGTTAGGGTTCCGACGAAACCTAAGGGGATGGTGGACTCCAATCTTGATTCCTCGGCTCCCAGTTCCTATTCATCCCGTCCTAGCTCCCCTCAGCCTACGGAGAGTTCGTCGGGATCACCGTCGGACTCTGATGGATGGCAGAAGCCGACCAACGTGGCCCGGCGGCACTCGCTGGAGAAAGCAAGAAGCGAATTAGACTTGGAGCAAGTCAAGGCAGGGGATCGAGGAACTGGGTTTAGAAAAATTCTTTGTGCACCGCGGCGGTGCCGCGGTGATTGGTTCACGCGCGGGCTGGGGTGCGACGCATAGAAAAAAAAAAAAAAAAATTACTATTCTATGGAGGTGGGCCCGTGTCCTGTCCGAGTTGGGCCCATATCTTATATCTTTGGAGGTGGGCCTGGGGGAGAACCAGGGCCAACGGATCACTACATGTCGGAGGCCAATGGGCTCTCCTTGAAACGGGCCAGGAGCCCAGCCTAGGCCACAAATTGACCCCAAACCGAGCTGCTGCTAATTTGACCCCAGCGACTCTGGGGCAAGCCCACCTGGGGAGCTTAAGAACAGTGAACCGGTGATTAAGAGGGAGGGCATGGCTTTGAAGCTTGATTTTATGCACCACTATAGGCCGATCAATTTATGTACTACTCTATATGAGATCTATGCTAAATTGATGATGTGCAGGATGAAGCCCATTCTCCCTCAACTGATGTATCTTGAGTAGGGATGTTGTTGGTGGATGGAGCATATCTGATAATGTACTCATTGCTCAGGAGTTCATGCATGACCTTCGGCATGCTACATCTCGTCTTAGTCTTATGGTGATCAAGCTTGATATGGAGCGAGCTTATGATCGTATGAACTGGAGCTTTCTAGTGAAGATCCTGTTGAATTTTGGCTTTCATTCCAGATGGATTAGCTGAATCATGGCCTGTGTTCATGGTCCTTCCTTCGTCATCCTGATCAATAGATTGCCATCGGATTTTTCCATTCCACGGTCGAGTTGAGGCAAGGTTGTCTCCTGTCCTCCTATCTTTTCATTATCTGTGTTGATACTCTTTCGTGAGCCATCTGTGCTGCGGCCCAGGAGTTGGCCTTAGGCTGGCACATGATCTCGTATCTTCTTTTGTAGATAACTGTTTGATGGTGGGCTAGATTTCTGCTCGGAATGCAGCGGTGTTTCACAGGATCCTGATGGAGTATTGCATTGCATCAAGCCAAAGGTCAATCTCTCTAAATCTATAATTGTTTTCAGTCCGAAGACACCGACCCAGCTGTGGCTTGTGATTAGGGATACCCTCAGCCCTCAGAGTTAGAGCGCATAGTGGGACTCTATAGTACTTGGGAGTTTCTATCATAGGGTGCAGGCTAAGAAGGACTGAGTGCATGGATATAGAGCGATCGATCCGAGAGAAACTGGAGGGTTGGTAGGCTCGTACATTATCCATGATGGGGCGGTCATCTTGGTGAGGTCTGTTCTCAACTGCGTTCCTATTTACCTATTACCAAACATGGTATTTCTCAGATTCTTGGTGGTTAAGCTGGAGCATCTTTTTTGGAGTTCTTATGGGGATCCCGCTTGGGTAGAAAGGGAGGTGTGCGTTTGCTTGCTTGGGAGATGGTTTTGTCAGCCTTTGAGGGATGGCGGTCTAGGTATCCAGTCTTTAGCTATGAAAAGGGAGGCTCTGATCGTGAGGCATGCAGTCCGAATTCTACTCAGTTTAGATTCCCTATGGAGTATAATCATGACAGCTAGGTACAGACCTTGGTCTACTAGTGGTGATATCTGACCCAGATGTAGTGTTTTTTCTCTCTAGAGGGAGATCTGTGCCCACACTCCTAACGTGATTCTTTAAACATGTTGGGTGGTGGGGGATGGATGTTTTGTGAGCCTTTTACATGATCAGTGGATTGGAGACCTACCCTTTAGTCGTTGGCCGATGGCAAAGGGTGGGATTAAGTAGCGGTGTCCCACCTATTTAGCGAAGAGCTGGGGGAGACGGTGCTGTCCCTAGTGACTCCCATCTACAGTAGTTCGGATATCAGGATCTGGAGTTACTCTTACACTTCAAGGGTTATGACGGCGGACCTCTATTGGCTTTACAAGAGGAAGCCCATTAGGCATAGGGATGTCAGATGGATTTAGAGGATTGGGATGCATTCTAGGGTAAGTTTGTTTCTATAGAACGTGGCTTAGGGTTGGCTCTCGACTAGATCTCTCCTACAGGCTTGAGGTATGGACATTCAGCTCACCTATCTTTGTTGCAACTTCGAGAAGGAGACCATGGAGCATATTTGTTCCAATGCTCAAGGGCAAGGCATGCTTGGTCTTTGGTTGGGATGTACGTGCAAGTGGTCCAAGCGGAGGTCCCTACCAAGGCCTTTCTAAAGCTTTTGGAGCACAGCTTTAGAGGTCACACACCTAGAGCAGTGGGCATTCGAGCAGCCTATGTGGCCCTCCATATCTGGTTGGCTAGGAATGGGCTGATGTTCGAATCCACACAGTCTTCTGTGAGATTTGCTATGGAGAGAGCCTTGGCCATAGCAGCGGAGATGATGGATGCGATATCCTGACCATTGGATATCTGGAGCTCCCATCCTGCTCATACAGCGACTCATCGGGTGTTCATTTTATGGGAGCCCCCTCCTCCATCGTATCTGAGGGTCAATTTGATGGAAGCATTAGAGGCAGCCATGGAGAGGTTGATTTTGCGATTCGTGGGCTAGACTCTAGACTGATAGTGGCGGGAGGGACTTACCTGCTGCAGCCCATGATTCTTAAGGCAAAGTATAGCATAGCATGGGCAAGGATGCCAGGAGGATTCTGGGAGCTGGTCAGATGATTATCGAGGATGACTCTACTACGGTGATATCTTGGTTGAGAATTGTAACTACGATGGTGCTATTCATCCTCTTCTGCACGATATCTCGATTTTGTTGGAACAATGCACTATAGTCATTAGGCACATCTTCCAAGAGGTGAACTGTAGCAGATTGGGGAGCAGCCTTTGTAGTTGAGTATACTGATGACATCTTGTGGATCAAGATTGCAGGCATTTCTAGAGATTTCTACGATATTTTTTTTTGACTCAATTGGTTGTATTCATATGAAAATATTGTTTGAATGAACCATCTTATTAAAAAAAAATTCATACAATATTAGTATCCAAAGTTTTACCATTTGTTAAATTTGTAAAAAAAAATTTAATTAAAATTATATAGAATTAAAAAAATTACGAAATATAATCATTTTCAAATGGTGTTAGAATTAGGATGGAACTTTAAGATATATATAAAAATCAATTTTCGTTAGCAGCAAAAAAAAAAAAAAAAGTCTCGGATAATCATTCTTCCAATTAAAAGGGAAATCATCGATAGTAATAATTAAAATACCTTGCATAAAATCACAAAATAATGGAAGCATGCAACAGTAGTTAACATGGTTCGGAAGCGAACCTCGTTTGTTCTGCGCCTTCTGTCTCCTTTCCTTCCCGCCGAACTCTACTGGATGGGTAGATGCTTTGGCGCAGCCCCTCACGCCTCTCCTCCGTCGCCACCTCCCTCCGTCCCCGCCAACGATCCTGCTACCTCGACCTCACCTTCGCCGCCGCCACCCTCCGCCACCTCGACCAGATCCTCGCCCACGCCATCCTCTCCGGCCACCATCCGGACCTCGTCACCACCACCAAGCTCCTCCACCGCCTCGCCGACCTCGGCTCCCCTCCCTCCCACCTCCTCCGCCTCTTCTCCTCCGTCCCCGCCCTGACCTCTTCCTTCTCAACGTCCTCCTCCGCTCCCTCCCTCCCTCCTCCGCTCTCCCACTCCTCTCCTCCCTCCCCGCACCCACGCCCACCTCCGTCCGGACTCCTTCACCTATGCTTTCGCTGCCTCCGCTGCCGCTGCCCTCCCTCCCAACCCCGGCCGCGCCCTCCACGCCCGCGTCATCATCGATGGTTTCGCCGCCGACCCTTCGTCGGCTCCGCCCTCACCGACTTCTACCTCAATTTCTCCCAGGTCTCGGCCGCAGAGAAGGTATTTGATGGAATTCCCGACCCGGACACCGTGTTATGGAACACCCTTATATCTGGGTTGGTTCAGAACTGCGCTTTCTTGAGATCGTTGAGGGTTTTCAAGCAGATGGTGACGACTGGTGCGCGGTTTGACTCCACGACCCTGGCTGTGGTGCTCCCAGCTGCCGCGGAGCTCCAAGAGTTGATCTTGGGAATGATGGTGCATTGCTTGGGTGTGAAATCGGGCTTGGCATTCCATTCCCATATTGTGACTGGTTTGATCTCCATGTACTCCAAGTGTAGTGAGATCCCAGCTGCAAAGTTCTTGTTTGAACAGATTGACGAGCCGGATTTGATAGCTTGCAATGCGTTGATATCTGGATACTCGTCAAATGGGCTTGTTGGATCTTCTGTGGACCTGTTCAGGGAATTGCTAGCTTTCTAGGGAGGCCTAATTCAAGCACCATGGTAGGGTTGATTCCAGTGTTCAGTCCCTTTGGGCATGAATCCCTTGCTCGATCCATTCATGGCTTTGCTGTGAAATCTGGGCTTGATCTGAATTCGCCAGTTTCGACCGCATTTACTACTGTCTATTGTAGATTGAACGACATGGAAGCTGCAAGGAAGGTTTTTGATGCAATGCCAGAGAAGAGCATGGCTTCTTGGAATGCAATGATATCGGGGTACGCCCAAAATGGATTGACAGATATGGCGATATCTCTGTTCCGTGAAATGCAAGATCTCCATGTCCGACCTAATCAAATCACGGTCACGAGCACCCTTTCAGCATGCGCTCAGCTGGGAGCTCTCACCTTGGGGAAATGGATCCACCGGATAATCTCCCAGGAGGATCTTGAGCTTAATGTTTACGTATTGACAGCTCTTATTGATATGTATGCAAAGTGCGGGAGTGTCATGGAAGCTCGAAGAATTTTGATGGTATGGTGGAGAAGAATGTGGTGTCTTGGAATGCAATGATATTGGGTTATGGCCTTCATGGTCAAGGTCGTGAAGCTTTGAAGCTTTTCAAGGAGATGCTAAATGCTTGTATTGCTCCTACTGGAGTCACATTCCTTTCGGTCTTGTATGCATGTAGCCATGGGGGATTGGTTGAAGAGGGCCGTGCAGCCTTTCAGTCCATGACATGCGACCATGGAATTAAGCCTGGGCCGGAGCATTATGCTTGCATGGTGGACCTCCTCGGACGAGCTGGGCAACTAAAAGAGGCCCTTGCATTTATAGAGACAGTTCCTGAGAGTGCTGGTCCTGGTGTTGGGTGCCTTGCTTGGTGCTTGCATGAAACACAAGGAAACTGGACTGGCTCAAATGGCTTCAGAGAAGTTGTTCGAACTAGAACCCCAGAATATTAGTTACTATGTTCTGCTCTCTAATGTATATTCTGCTAACCGTGATTACCCTGAAGCAGCTATGGTGAGACAAGGTGCTAAGAGTAGAAAGCTGGTGAAAACACCTGGATGCACTCTGATTGAGATTAGAGATGAGGTGCATATTTTTACTTCTGGTGACCGATCTCACCCGCAGTCAGTGTTGATCTATTCGATGTTGGATAAACTGACTGGAAAGATGGTTGAGGCAGGGTATCGTGCAGAGACTGATGTTGCACTATATGATGTGGAGGAGGAAGAGAAGGAGCACATGGTGAAAGTTCACAGTGAGAAGCTGGCTATTGCCTTTGGGCTTATTAGCACTGAGCCAGGGAGCGAGATTAGGATCATCAAGAACCTTAGGGTGTGTTTGGACTGTCATACTGCAACCAAATTCATATCAAGGATAACTCAGCGTTTGATTATCGTGAGGGATGCCACGAGGTTCCACCATTTTAAAGATGGGCATGCTCCTGTGGGGATTTCTGGTGATGCATAAATCATGTTATTGTACTGGTGAGGAGATCTGTTGCAATTTTAAATGATCCAAGTTTACGTTCAGGCTGCAGAGCAGATATGTTCTGCTCTGAAAATTTTGCATTTGAAAGTGTTTCATGCATTGTTCAAACAAATAAAGAATGGTGTTATCTATTTAATATGTTGTTAAATTTTGAAAATGTATCTGTGTTATACATACGCATATGGTGGCATTTTTACATGAGGATTTACGTGCTTCTTTTTGGTCGATCCTACTTCAAGTTGGAGGTGATTTAAGATTCCTGAATCAGTAAAATCAGTTTATGATTATAATGGAATAAGATACATCAATATGACCTTGCTTGAACGGGAATAAGATGGACCAATAAAAGAGTTTTGGGAGAATTCACAAATGCAGCAGATGTGGTGCTATAAATGATGCAGACTACACAGATAAGGAGCACACCAGTTGGACTTTATTCTATGTTGGATGCAATAAGTCTGAACTTCAGGTATCCGAGATAGATCCCGATTCTTGTCAATTACTGAGCAGAAAAGATACAGATAAACCAAATACAACAACATTCCCGAAGGGTGGGGGTGGCATAATGTTCACCGATAGAGATGCCTTCAACCAGTTATAGAAGCTTGCAGTCTTCTTCTGGACACTGAGAATCTAAAAACAAGAGCAAAATTGGATCGATAGTGGCTTATATGTTGGCCAAACAAGAAGGTAATATTTCTGCTTGGGATTAACAAGATTTATGCTATCACAACTTGTCCTATAAATATAAAAGTCATGATCACCATATTCCTGTGAATTTGACAATTATGATCGCTGATATGAATCATTTTGCATCGTTTCATGTGGGGACGCTGCTGTTGTAAAATTACGGAGACATCATCATTCTATCATACTATTGCATAGAGCAGTGGCTATATCTAAACCATCTCAAACTATGAATATGGAGTTGTAAATAGACTACTGATGGTGATATCTCCCTCAATACTAGATTTAGTAGATGTTTGAGAGAAGTTTTGTCATTCGAGAAAAACTTCCAGCTCTGGAAGTGCTGCATACTGGATCGAGCCTTTCTGCTGTTTAATGTCATGGCTAAAACAATGCAAGAGCACATCTGCATTACTAATTTACGTAGGCCAAATTTTTACCTGATTATCTGATGAGAAGTCCTCTTCGCAATGTTGATGGGCCTAAATTTGCTCACATCTGTAGAGTCTAATAGGAAATATCTGCTTCCGCTGCACAACCTACTTCTCCACAAACCCATGCATCCACTGGTCTTTTTCCATATCTCTAAGATCAGCAAACACTAGAAGTATACCAAGAAACATATGATAGAAAAAAAAATTCAAAGCTTCAAACCTATCCAAAGTAAATGAGGTCAGTTTTGATAAATTACTTTTCTTTTCTTTGCCTCTTCACGAAAGACTGCTATAATGCTATCATCACATAAGCAGGTATTGCCACATGACAAATCTCCTGACAATCAAAAGCCCACCTCTCTTGATGGCATTCATTGCATTCTACTGATTTTGGAGTTTCTAGTTGTTCTGATTTCTGGGGCAACCCTGCAAGGAACACTTTGTTCATTGCATCCTATCTGAACATGGCTGGCAGTTCCAAATGTATTGGGAGCATTGAAACAATATGTTTACGCATCCAGCAGTGAAAACTGAATGTTACATTGTTAACATGGAGGCTGTCGTCAAGTAATCGATGAGCACATTCCATGTCACCAGATTTTGCATGCATATCGATAAGAGCATTTAGCACAAAGCAATCAGGATTGCCAAATTTGGTCATGTGACAGTATAGCTTCTTGCCCTCATCGAGATCAAGCAGTTGCACACAAACCTTCAATACAAGAGAGAAAACAATGTTGTTCTGTTCCTGTATACATTGTCTTGCAGAGCCTTATAGCTTCCATATTCGAGCATCACTTTCCATGAATAAATATCCCGGCACAGAATTCTATCGAACACCAGGCGTGGGCATTCAAGATTCCCCAAAGCACCTTAAGAACCCAACCGACCAACTTGGCCTTATTGATGGAAACAACTTAAGACCCGATGAGGAACTATATAATTTCAACCGAGTTGGTTCTATGAAGGACTGCAAGTAGGTCGGAGCAAGCCCAAGTCCAGCTTGACCTAGAGTTTGACACAAAATTGAATTGCACTTGGAAAGTGAACCTAGATATGGTGTATTTAAACCGAGAGGCCAATAGTGGTGCAAACTAGGCGGCATTGTATATTGTTAATCATATAGGATCTACTTTATGAACAACTGCGTTAAATATCCCTTCTGACTTGTTAGATTTTATTTTATGATGCCAATGGATTTATTATTGTAGAATGGTTTCGTATGTTTGGTTTAAGGTCCACTCGAGCCCTGGGCCAAGCTTATTGGATCCTTGCACAGCTGCATGGGTCTGAGTCCACATGTGTGATTCATTCCTGGTCCTTGTATCCAAACCCTGCATGTTGTCTGGCAATGAAATGCGCAAAGCGGTTTCCAAGATAATTCTGTTTGAGTCTGTCAAAGAATTTTTAGATAGACTCGTTCTACCGTAGGCAAAATTTTTTATTAGTTTTGATGGGGTCCTTTTTGCCGCACAACCAATCGTGATCAATCATAAATGGCAATTAATAAAGCATCAAATGATATGTGGAGTTTTTATTGATTTTGCCTACGGTAGAATGGGTTTATCTAATACAGGCGGTCTATATGATGGCCATTGTACAAGAATTAAGTGGCATTCACTTCTAATGATGATTTCAGAGATGAAACACTATTAAATACATTAAGGTGGAGAAATATTAGTTATGTTACAAGCAAAGATACGGAGGTGAATGATTGCCAACTATGCCAGGGTGCAGAGCATAAATTGACAGACAAACCTCTAGGGAGTAGGATTGATGGAAAGTTTGAAGAAGATTTTCTTCTTTTTTTGTTCCCGGTTGCCTCTCTCTCTCTTTCCGTCAAAGTAATCAACAATTGACAATTTAAGATACCAAAAAAGCATCAGCTACATCGAGCCGTTCAAGCAAAATTCTTTGAACAATCTCAATATGTCTTTTTATTTTTTATGCAGTTATCTCATCTCGATACGAAAAATCCATTTCATGTATCATACAAAATTTCACATTGGTGCCACTCGTTTGATGAAGATAAAACCACAAGCAGTTCCAGGGACGTAGCCAAAGAAGATGGATCAACAATTGATTCCACATTGCCTGACATCCGGGCCTTTAGCTTTCATCACAAACGGGTCAATCCTAACCCACAGCAATGAGAAAATGGAAGCCAAGAGCACAGACCAGATGACCACAATGGTAGGGGTCCTGTTTTGCCTGCCCATAAGTCCCTTGAGGAATGGATAGAGATGGACAATGACCCAGAAGGAGAAGAACAGCTTCCCAAAGAGAGGTCCCATGACTGGTACCCATTGTTTATGGCATCCGATATCCCGCGACAACCCGACAAGGTTTATGATCAATAAAGTTGTAGGGGGATCAAGAGAGTAGTCCACTTGAAGGCGTAGAGCTCTCCGAACTCATCCTCATCATCTGTAGCCTTGGAGGTGACGGTGAAGTTGGTGTCTATTCCAGCCAGAACCTTGAGCAGTCCCTGAATGACAGCAAAAAGGTGGGCTGAGACGCCACCAATGACCCAGAATTGCTCGTTCTCCACCACTCTTCGATGCTCACTCCGCTCCACCTTAGCTCAAGGATGCCCGTCGCAAAGATGGAGATGAAGAGTGCAATAAAGAAGAGGCTCGCAAATGTACTGATCTGGATAATTTGTAGAGATACAGCATCATCAGTTATTACCATGAACATTCCGAAGTTGGAATTCAAGAGAGATCAGATTGAAGAGAACAAATAAGAAGATGCGAACCGTCGGCATGATGAACTTTCCGGTGAGCAGACAGACGGCAGGGAGAGTACAGTAGGCGAGGAGGGGAGAGAAGTGAAGGGATAGATGGTGGTGTTGACGTAGGCAAAACGCTCAAGCCACTTGAGGTGCCCATTCTTGTAACCATACCAGACTGGACTGTGGCGGCTGAAGAAGATCTCGACCGAGCCAAGCGCCCATCGGAGCACCTGGTTCAGCCGGTCGGAGAGGTTAATTGGGGCCGATCCTTTGAATGCTGGCCTCTTTGGCATGCAGTAGATGGAGCGCCAGCCCCGGCAGTGCATCTTGAACCCGGTGAGAATGTCCTCTGTGATTGAACCGTAGATCCAACCCAGCTGCACAATTTAAATAACAAATTACCATGGATTCAGATTGCAGCAAATGAGCATGCAAGTTGTAGCCTAATTCAAATGCCTAATCGGTTAAAGTTGGCTGCTGGAAAGTTGTTTTAGACTTTTGCTGTTTCTGTTCATGGATTGCTATGAAGGGTGAGCAATGGCACTACAGTAAGGTTGCTTCATTTTGGGCTAACGTTATATATCGAAACATAGGAACAGTCTCTCCGCATGTGGCGTAAGGCTGCAGACATTTGACCCTCCCTGGACCTTGGAGCCTTGTCCATGGGGTCACACTTTTGCTCGTATATTATCATCCAGCAGGTGACTTATTTGTTACCTCTGATCCCCATTCAGTTTTGTCTTCATAGCCGCAGCTGATGACATGAATGGCTTCCTTGAGCAGAGCTGCAGGGCTTGATGAGGGAGGAACTCCACCTTCCTCCATTAGAGTTGATGTCACAAATGCAGCTGACTGCCCAAATCTCTTCTCAAAGTTCATCTGCGACATTAGCAGCTCCTTGTCATCGTCGCCGAGCCCTAATTGTCATTCAGAAATGGAATGCTTATATTTTAGTTTGAGTGAAGCAAATCAGCATAAAGAGCAAACCACATTACTTGACCACAATTAATTATTCTAACACGAGAAGAATGACTGAAGGCTTAGATTGGCGTACCACCATCTGCGGCTTGCTCATTTGAACCACCTTGGGAGTACTTGAGCTTCTTGCGGCGTCCAAAGCAAGGCAGCAATCGCAGCTCACCATTTTTGGACGCTTCGGGCCCTTAGGAGGGTTGTAGCCATAGAGAGCTTGTCTCCTAAAGACACACCCAGTACCCACATACACTGGACCTTGGATTCCATCTAGGCCCTTCATGTTTATCTGCAAACAGACGGTAGTCATCAGATTTTGTTGCATCTTCACTTATTTTCGAAAAGCAATAACAGAAACTGGCACTTGTGCTCGGTTATCTTAATTGGACAATCAGTTGTAAGGAAATGAAGATTGCAGCTTAGATTTCTTACATCAAAGAAGACGGTGTTCCTATTGGCATATCGATCATGCATATCAATGCCATCAAACCTCTGGGGGAACTGGACGTAGCACACTTTTCTTCCAATCTGTGGATCCATCAAGAAACACATTGCCTCTCGAATGGCCTTGCTGTTGTTCACGTAGTGATCACAGTCCAAATTGAGCATGAAGGGTGCGTTTGTGAGCACGGCAGAGACACGGATCTGCGAAGCACCCCAGTTATTAGCAAAGTTGGAAGATCTCAACTATAGAGTCCAAACTTGAACTCAAATTACATTCAAATTTTCATAATTATATACATGATGTGCTAATGTATCTGAAAAGAAAAGCAAGGAGAAGTTCAGATGAGTTTTCATTTCTTTAGGTTTCTAGCTTTGTTTGACTTGTGTCGAACTTGGAAAACCATTTGATGACTAAACTCGATCAAATGATCATCTCATAAAATAGAGAATCAGAATCTAATCATACCAGAGCATTCATGGCACCAGCCTTCTTGTGATGCTGAAATCCAGGCCGCTTCTCACGAGAGACATAAACAAGGCGAGGAAGCTCATTACCATCAGTGTCATGACCACCGCTGGGGCCCAAGAAGACCTGGATCATGCCTGGATGATCGCGGGTGTTGTTGCCAGGCCATGGGGTGCCATCTTGCATAATCCACCCTTCAGGAGGAACTTTCATAGCTTTTGCAACCAATGCATTTATACGCACTTTAAATTCCTCGTATTCTCTCTGCCCAAGGAAGAGGAAAAAAATTAAAAACATTATTGAAATGTTATATCATGTATAGGTGATATAAGTTTCTAGCTAAATGCAGGAGACATATGCAAAAAGAT
Organism: Elaeis oleifera; assembly: GCA_000441515.1. NCBI lineage: Eukaryota > Viridiplantae > Streptophyta > Magnoliopsida > Arecales > Arecaceae > Elaeis > Elaeis oleifera. The sequence goes on from KE505275.1 coordinate 327,263, forward strand.
TTAAATGAAATCTATTTTATCTTCAAAAGAAAAAAAAAAAAATCAAAGTTATCGACCTAGCTCAAAATAAACATGATATGCTTAGTATCAGCTATTTATCCTGAATCTATCACTGTACAAATTCAAGAAAATAACTGTAATGACTTGTAAGCAAGCAGTGCTTCTCCCTAAATTAAGGGACTATTGATTATAGTCCTAAATATGCTTGATAGAGTATGAAATCCTGAAATTTGCAGCATATGGATTTAATCAACCTTCATCGCACGCCGTTCCTTGACAAAAGTTGGCTGGACTTTATCCTTGAGGTAATCAACCTTCTGAGAGAAGTACATTTCTGGAGCCCGAGGCTCGATGTTGAATTTCTTGCAGAAGGGTACCCATTTCCTAGCAAACTCAGCAGTCTCTGAGAGGGATTCAAATGTGAGCATTGATGCACCATCATCTGAGACATAGCATGATACCTTGTCGACTGGGTAATCCACAGCCAAGATCGATAGCACTGTGTTGGCAGTGACAAGAGGAGGCTCCTTCAGTGGGTCCACTGTACTAACAAAGAGGTCAACTGGACAAAGCATTGAAGGTTCACCTTCCCTCTCATATCTGCGGCAAATTCAGATCTGTCAAGTTTCAGATGATAATGTGATCAAGTAAGAGTCTGAAATAATGCAGTCACCTGAGAGAGAGGCGATCGAGATAAGTTTCGCGATCAATTGGGAACCATTTAGGAAACTGATCAAGGATCCATGAGAAGGCAAACCATATCTCACATATAACTGATGTGAGCCACAGTCCAATTGCATCATGGACTGGATTGAGGATTCGGTAGCGCAGGAAGAAGCCTAATACCACAAGGCGGATCACGATCACCATGCGATAGGGGTTGATCTTGCTCGAAGCTATCGATACTTTTCGTGATAGTGGTTGCCTTGCTTCATCCATCCTGCAATGATAGATTTTATAATACTGCAGTTTCTTTCTTTCTTTTCTTTGAGAAACATAAAATGGAACAATTTTTGGAGATTTACATGGACATGTCAGGGTCGTCATCTGGGTCACCTCCAAGAAGGCCTTGCTTTGATTTGTATTCATCCACTCTATCTTTCCACCTCCATCTCTCTTCTCATCCCATCTTTCACTCCCTGCTCAAACTCAGAAAGGTTAAGTGATCCTCTTTTCGCAGAAGTTGATTATGGTACAAGAAATGCAATACCCACCAGGCTCAGACACTGGATATGGGTGAACACGCTTGTGGAGAGATGATGAGACTTCTCCAAGGTTATGGCTATTCGATATCGGGAACTCGCCACTCACCTGAATCAACATGCAGCAGGAGTGCATTAGAACACTCAATCATATGTATTCACAAAAAGAAAGAAATAAGGAGGAAGAAGTTTAGGTTACTGGTCGAGAGTGAGCTCCGGTTATGATGGGTGGAACTGCGGAGGATTGCTTTGATCATCCTCGGGGCCCTACCATAGCTCATCTTCCCATAAAGCATTGCTTCTGTGATGTGCTTGTTCTGCTGTGGCTCCTGTTGCCTTTTGTTCTGTTCATCATCAATGTTGAATTCATGTTCTAAATCATCGATATCTTCTTCATCGTCATCTCCCTCCACTCTTTGGCTCCCTACACAATTTAAAATCCTGTTGTCACCCTCCTTTATTGATTAGCAGGGATGAGCCAAGTGCAATTTTTTGATGCATCTCCCTTGGTAAAATGGCCATACTGAATTGCAAAACTTATTTTTTTTAAATTTTTGGAGAATCAATGTTTATTAGCTCATCATCTGTCTACGAATATAACATTCCTTGCTTTCCATCTTCTTTAACTTTTAACCATCAGAATATCTGTAAGTACTTGGTTTAGTTATACTATCTATTGATGCAGCATAAAGTTTAATTGAATTTTCAAAATCAGGTACATAACATATATTATTCTCAAAAATACTTATTTTGTACATATCCTTATAAACGGTTTCCAAAACTAAATTGAGAATTTAGTCCATTTTGTCATCAAGTTATTGGTTCTTTCAAAGGGAAGAATCTGTCAAAATTATGAGCTACTCCACTATCAAATTTATATACCGAGCGGGGAGAAGCAACAGACCCTTGAGGCGTTTGTAGCGGGTCTTGCACTGTGGGCAGAGCTGGGTCCCTTCCCTCCTCTCATACTCGTAGCATGGCCGGCACACCGGGAACCCGCACTCGTTGCACGCCACGAAGAGGTCTCCATCCACCGTAAGACCAATCTCATCGCCGCATATCTCACACACCTGGCCGTTCAATGCCCTCAGCGGCTTCGGCTACAAATCGAGAACCAAGCACACACCATTAATTAAAACCACCAAAAATAATGACTTGCTGAGTCTCATGCTTATATCTACTCATTGGAATTCCATCTATGATCCAAAAGCAAACATAATACCTCCTCATGGCCGCGGATGAGCACGAGCTCGTTCCGGTTGTGAGACCCGGCGACCAATCCCGCACTTGCCTCCATTGAGTTTTGTGGGGTTCAGGGATTGGATGAGAGGCGGATTGGGAGTAGGAGGTTTTTTGTATTGGTTCTTGGAGTCTAATCTTTTTAAGGTGGGGTGGCGAGGAGACTTCAGTTGAGGTCTCACTCCCTCACCTAATGTGTTGGTTGCCGGAGGTTGGTTGGTTGCAGAGTCTCCATTGCCGCTAAGTGAAGCTATGTGACACGTCCCTGCCCGCTCGAACAACCCTTTCCCAATCCCCATCTCCCGCGCGACCTCTTCCTGACGTCCACCTCGCTGGTTGCGTAATCTACGGCCTTTTCATGACCATCTTTTAGAGTGGCAATTCGGTGAGACCAGATCGGAAATGGCTAGGATCCGATACATGGTAGGTTCAAAATCAATCAGCCCCAGCCCAACTTGTATATTGAACTATTTAAAATTTAGATCTGAATCTGATTATTTTATTATATAGATAACCGATAAGAACTACAATAGATTGAATCAAGTTAAATAGATTAAACAAGTAAACATTGCCACCCTAACTTTTTATTACCATTGATATTTGGTAGCATCAACGTTGATTTTTTTTTTTTTAACAAAAGATTTTTTAGACTTTACGCCATGTTTAATGCAATTGGCAGTGCAAAATTTCTATTTCAAATAATGTGATAGATATATCAAAATAATTTATTGCTGCTCCAATCTCCATCCTAAGAGGTGACTGGCTAATCATGTCCGATGAAGAAAAAAAAGAATGGTTTGATGCATGAGGCTCTTATTGTTATCAATTTTACCATTACGCCAAGCTTGTCCAAAGATATATGGTAAAATAACATTTATTATTGTAGTCTATTTATGTCCTTTGGAAAGCATCACAGCAGCGAAATTCTGGCTCTGTTTTTTGTAGACCATTCTGGTGCATCACATTCTATTTTTTAAAGCTTACTTGATAAGTACAAATAATGGAGTCATATAGCTTTACTGGAATACTAGCGGCCAATTTTAGCTACGAGTCTCCTGCCATCAATAGTCAATCAAGATCAAGTAGCTTCCTTCTCTCAAGGAGGCTGTCTAATGGATCTAAAGAAGTATCAGATGGTAGAGAAATAATTTTGAACAGTGATAGATGATATGGGATAGCATTCATGATGATTGTTGTACGATTTTACTGTCATGTTCATAGACTCATAAACTGTCCTTTTTTTTTCCCAGAACGTTGTAGTGGTACACTGAATCATCACAACACTAGTTCAAAACTATGGTGGAGCTTAAGACAATCAGTTAAAAATCGATAGGAGAAGAAGATCCTCTGATTTGAAGAAAGCCCTTTCATGAGTGGAAGGGGATAGAGGCAATTGAAAAGGAGCAAAAGGCAGAGGAAAGCTAAAATCCACGAGGAAAATGAGAAAGTGCACCGGCTAATTAGCTACGCAATTGCGACCACCAGCCATCAATATAAGGTGGGTCCCGTGCTGCTTGCTAGAGAGAGAGAGGGTGGGGAGAGAACTTGCACCTGAAGGCATGGAAAATGCTGTGGTTGCTTGTATACTTCTCTATCAACATGTGAAGCATACTAACAACGTCCTGCCTGTCGAAAATCTTGCTGAAAGGAGGCCAGACTCAATACTTGTCCTCTCTAGATGATCACATAGTGACCAGACACCTAATTTGCTATTCTTACGGCATTTTTGTATCAACATCCATTCGATCCATGACAAGGAGCTGCCAAATCAGGGTACCACTGATGGATCGAGGTTGCATCTTTCCCATGAATCCACTATTAGATCATCCACCACACCGATCTCAAAGCACTCCAAACTCTATCATTCATCCATCTGCATGGATCCAGATGATCTAATGATTGATTTGGACAACGGACGTGAATCCCCCTTTCATAAAAATTACAGTCCGACAATCACAAGCTCCCACTAACGAAATATGCAAATTTTAAACAAACTACATTAACTTCCAATCCATATTAAATTTCTTCGTTGGAACTCGTGTAGTTATGTTTAAGTCTTACTTTAGAAGCGTATGCTTCCAATTAACATTAAATTTTATAAGTTCTATGGTTGGTGACAAATAGTTATCACTTGGCATAGGAGGCTCGTACAAACCACACAGGTTGGCATTGCTCAGAGATTCCAAATTCCAACTTTTCACCAAGCACCCTATAAATCTTTGTCAAATTTTTTCTTGCAATATTTTCAAATATTTTAATCTATTGGAATATTTCTTAAGCTTACTCTAGAAGCCCATACTTCCATTTCGAGAGGCAAAAAAACCTCACGAGGAATACACGCTGGAAACAAAGAGCACCAAAGTACATGGACCATGATCAATCCACTGACTCCTTCAAGTTCTATGGTAGCTGGGTATCTGAAACCCCATGAAACAACTTGATACACCATCAAGCAGAACGGTGAGGTCGTTCTGCATTCCGAATAGCGTTCTTCACCACCATGGCTTTTAGGCATCATCACCAAATGCACAGAAATTTCATTATAAGCAATCCTAACACGTCCTTTTCACCACAACTTGCTACCGCACATTACGTGTACGTAAAGGCTATGGAAATAAACCTGACCGACGATGTGTCATGCCATAATCAATAGATAGATCTAACAATCCTGATAGCATTCTCCTTTCTTTCATAGGTTGTGTAAAGAGGATTACCAAGAAAAATTACAGCTATCCTTCTAATGTACAATCCTTCATTTAAAGTAAATTTTGCTTTAAAGTATCTGAGCCTCAATATCCAACTTTACAAAGATTGACCGAATTACCTGTCAGACAACAGCCAAGCAATTCAACAGAGCATGCTGAGCGAGACATTACATTCACCGTCACATGAATGAAGTCCCTGTCCATAACCAGAAGCTTAGTCCTCTAAAGCCACCTCACAGAAGATCATATGTCAATGTCAGAAAAAGGCATGAGATTTCTCAATTCCACTGCCAGAAGTTTATTTGTGCATTACATAACAAGAATGATTGGGCTTTTGGGTGATAATAGAATAAATTAGGATTACCTCCTTACACATATACCTTACTACAACTTCTTGCCTCCAATATTCACATATGTAATATGTTGCAACCCTCTCTCTTCCTACCAATCAACTGTAGGCAAGAAAAATATCTGCAGGAAAAAAAAAAGCATCGTAACTATTATGCATGAAGAATAGCAAATTTTTGATACAATAATATGCTGATAACACTAAGCTAAAGCAGTAAATCAGGACAGGACCATAATAAAGAAAACATAAAAGGTGGCCCACTGCATCAGACTCCTACCACAGAGGCCTGGGATGGGTCAAATAAATGCAGCCTTAACCCTGTGTACAGAAAGCTGTTTCAATGTTTCAACCTATGACACCAGGTCACACGGAAAACCTTACCATGCACCAAGCCCCACCCTCGTAATAGAGAAAACATAAGTAATCAAATATAATCCCGACTAAAGAACTAAAATTCAACATTACCAGTTGATGTGGTTGCAAAACCATGCTTATAGACCTTGACTCAATTAGGCACTTGCTGAAACTTCTGTGACTGGTGTTTCCTTCTTCTTAGGCTGCTCCTGAGCTTTCTGTAAAACTGCTTTATTGGGCATGAGTACCATGAAAATGTTCCTCTCGCTGAAACTTTTACTCTCCTCAGTTGCCATCTAGAAAGCAAAACAGTGATCAAATCAGAGGATGACACATAAGATTTTGATCTTGTTCCGTGAAAATATGGAGGAAAAAAGGCTGTGGAATCAAGTGGGCTACTCAAATAAGAAGGGAAGAAAGAAAAAAAGGATAACTTTTACCAGTAGCAAACACAATGAATAGTGAATTTCTAACCAAAGAGATACTGAAACATAAGCTCATTCTATAAGTGGTACATGGAGGGGTAAGTAATTATGGACCAGTTAGCTTATCACCTTACAGTCAGACTGCAGCCTACTTGTCAGAAAAGCATTATACAAGGATAGTGGATTCAACTTTTTAATCAGGCTTCTTTTATTCTTCTGGAGCATGTGTTTTTTAAAATATGTTGCTTTCTTGTGAAATTCCTAGCAATTTCCATGTTAATGTGGTCAAAAACATATGGCGACTTTAGCATACAAGATCCATGATTTTATAAATGGATCACCTCCCCAGAGTTTTCGAGGGCTCGGTCCTTTCAAAAGCCAATAATGATAAATAATGTGTGAGATGAATTAACCACAATGATCTTTGCATACACAACAAATAATTCATCAACTTTTGGGTCCTTTTAGAGCAAACACTATATTGGACAAGGTTTCCCATGCAAATCTAGCTCATTGCTTTGTCTGGATTATGTTAAGGCTCATAATTAATAATCTGGTCTTGCTAAAAATATTGGTGTCACTTGTGAGATAAGGGCATCTGTTTCCTTGCTAATATAATTTTTGCATAATCCTTTATTTTACGGATGCAGCGAGCACCTTCGTAATTGTTACACCATGTAAAGCGGCTACCTTGATAGCCTGCATCAATCCAATTTGTTGTTAACATGATTCAAGCTATCAACAGATCTTGCCTCTGGATGGTTTCCACCAAGATTCTCATCATTTGAAAGAACTGCATTCAAGTCGCCCACGACCTTTATATAGGATTTACGATTAATGCAGTTTAGCTGACAAAATAAAAGCGATAACAGTAAAGAAACATCTTAACACATGAAAGAGATGGGAACGAACATGTAGCACATTTATCCAGTAATTGAATAAATCTCCACATAATCATTACCTCTCCAAGATCACTCTGAAAACGCTTAATAAGTTCAATAGCAATGTTCCTGAATTCATTTTCCGGCCTTTCAAGTTCACAATGACTTTACCTGAAGAAAACTGACATGTTAACCTGGCATTAATCATACAAGAGGTGGGATAAAAAATTTTATGCTAAAAAAGTTTCAACAACCTTGTCTCCATCTTTAAGAAACTTTTGGGCAGCCTTCAGCCGCACAGAATAATCATGAGAATCGATGTTATACCTGAAATGAAACATAAATACATACATCTAGCCACAACATGTGTTATAAGCACAAATCTTAGGTACAAAAAGGCATGGCACTAAATATACCAGTATTAAGAAACTTGTACATGAACATATGCACAAAGAAATGGGAGGTGAGGGTCGGTCTCTATCGCCGCCAACAGGGCCAGCTGCTAATTATGGTGAAAAAACAGGACAGCAACTCTATTAATGGCGAATCAATATTACATGCTATATCCTAATTGATCTTAACTGAAGACCTAATTAGACAGAATCATGACTTTTATGGGTCCGCTAACTGGTAAACAATGCCCTACGAGATGCATGCATGCATCCATGCATGCATATGTATATATTTGTCATGCTAGAGCTTTGGTAAACAAATTCAAAAGGTGGAGAGATCTCCTTGCCAATCAACTTCATGGAATAAAGTGAAGGTAACAATTAACATATTGGTTTTCATGATTTGCACTACAGATAACTGATAAGACATATCATGAAGAAAAGTCAACAATTTCACTCGAAGGCAAGATGAGCTCACATGCAGCAAGTGCAATGCTTTCAATCACTACCTTGATCTAGAAATCATAGATTGTTCCATACACTTGCAACCAACTACAATTAAAAATTTGCAATAACCATGCGCTTTTCTCTGCCAACCTCAAGCTCCTTATCACAAGTTCTCTGTATTCTAATTCTCATGTCTTCCTCCTCTCTACAACAGATCTGATACATGCTTGGAATTGTGATGCTTGATGATTACAAAAATTGGAAAGACCTATGCTATGTGGGTTAGTCCAAAAAGAATCTTATGATCATTACTGGATTAACATTAACATCAGCGTCAAAGCCAGGACATATATGCAGGCAGCAATATTTTAGTTAACCAATGATTGTTGAACTAACCTTATATCATTCACAAATTTCATGCAAATTTTGATGGAGCTAATATGTAGCTATACTCTGACAAATAGTAAGACCGATCCAAAATTTTAAAAGAATTTCCTTATCAACTATAAACTTCTCTTTGAAAAATTTAATCATATTTTTTAAGGAACAAGTTTCCTTAATTAAGGACATGATCTGAATGACACAATCTGCTGAAGGACTACTTAAGTTTCTGAGATTAAAATTTTAAGATGCAAAATCATAGAACTCCCCCATAAAGAAAGGGGAAAAATCAACCTCAAGGACACTCTATTCTAGCAAAAAATGATTGCCTATTTTAGGAGTTAGATGAGATACACAATATAGTTGACAGCAGCACAAACCATATCCCATACTGAAGGTAATGGCATCCTTTCCAACCTTTTTCAGGGACAAAAAAGATCCAAGGCTGTTATATAATTAAAAACTGAAAAAGAAATAGAGAAAGATCAAATTTAAGAAAGCTTAGCATGATGGCTGCAGATTCAGCAGCTTGTGACAATGACACATGGGGTTATCAGTTTCAATTTGAGAGAACCCAGATCAAATACATGAAAACATCCTGTTTCAAATCTTCTTTATTAAAGATGGGCAGAACCAGGCTTTGGATCCACGTGACTCCAAACAATGACCGAGGTCTAACATTAACTCCACAAGGTCATGCCAAGAATTAGATCTCAAAATTCAATGGTCCAGACTCCAGCTCAGCTTAGAATAATAAAAAAGAGAAAGCCATGGTGCCCTAAAGAGTAATTCCTTTATATAACAGGGAAATTGTTTTTCCTCTTATTGGAGAGATTAGATCTTTAATGGGACTGCTCTCAATTGGGTCTTGGCTCCAATTTACTGAAAATAGAAGCACAAAAAGGAGGGGAGGCAGGAGGAACAATTTATTACAATTAATGGAGAAGGAGAGGTGCATAGGCATTTTTATTGGGCCAAGGGGGGGGGGAATGCACACCCCTTGCTCCACCTTGATTAAGATAAATCTGTTATTAACATACACTACTTAAGGGATATGGTGCATGATCTATACTTGTAGCGAGGACTTCCCACATAGTAAAATCCATTACGTGGGCACAGCAGCGCAAACTTTCCAACCCCTGTTATATCAATTAAGCAGGGAAAGTAATTTGTCCTTACATATTTCCTCAATGAAAAAGGAAAAAACTGAGAGGTAAATAAAAGGTATCTTCCACCTCTAGTCATAAAGTTCTTTGGCACAATGTTAATGATGCTCAAGTTATGAGGTAATATTTTGGCATTAAGATACCTGAGAAAGTAGTTCAAAAATGTATAAAAAATAGCCTATGGAACACCCAATTACTATCCAATACCCAAGTATTGTTTGACCCACTATTATGTATGAGTATAGGGTTGTAAATTTGGTTTTAATTTTGGATCTGGGTCTAACATATATATACTTTGGTTTTGCTTATGGATAGGCCTAAACCAACTTGAACACAAACAATTGATGTGCTTTGGATAAATTTGGAGAGAAAGATGGCATAAAACAGTACTTCTAAACTCTAATTAAAATCCTTTCAGACAAAGATCATTAGCAATGTCACTTCTGCAAAATCATCCAAAACCTAGGTACCTAGTAGGACTCAAACAAGACATCATAAATAATGATTAACTCATCATCACACTTCTAGACAATATTTGAAAATCACAATTTTGATCTATGCTGTGGACATTGCAGGAGTTCACTCTAACTTGGAAACAAACACTTGTGCACCAAATATGGAAGTGTGGGTAATTAGACATAACTTCAAGTGGCAGCCGACTCACCTTGACAGATAATTGATTCCTAAATCATATTGAAGTATAGGAATTTCTAAAACACTCGAAGAGAACCCTAAAGAACCAGCCTATCATTGTGATCTGAATCTACATATCAGCTCAAATCAAAGATCATGAGAAACAAAAGAGAACATCACAGCCCAAGCTTTTTGTGTATATATCCCTATAATATGGCTTATTGCATATTTATCCTTTGAAAATCACTCTTTGCATATATAGCCCTCGAATCATCTTATTTTTGCAAGGATACCCCTTCAGTCAGATTTCTGACTAACAGTGTAAGAATATAACTGCTGTAAGTGTAAAAATATACAACTATTTTTGCTCATTACTAGCCTTGAGAAAATTTAACATTTAATTTATATTGTAAAGAGCTATATTTTTTGCATAATATTTCAGGGAAATTAATGTAAAAGGGCACTAAATTATTTATACTCAAAACAGTTATTTATTAACAATGTCAGTCAAATATCTAAAAGGAGGGATATCCTTGCAAAAACAAGAAGATTTTAGAGGTATATATGCAAATGGTGAGTTTTGGAGGATAAATATATAATAAGACATATTTGCAAGGGTATATATGGCACAAAAAAAAAAAACCCTAAATCATGCCCACAATCCTTCAAACTTCTAAGATGAAAGACCTATTATTGTGACTTACTTCCCATTGAGATATAAAAGTTATCCTCACATAATCTCACATCAAAATCCTAAAATAGAAATTGGGTCCCATCTAGCTTCAGCAAGCAGAAAATAACCATCTGACAGTGATTGTGGCTGTAGGTCCTAGCTGAGAGACTGTTATGTAGTCCCACATCTTCCTAAATTAAACATGAAGTTTCACATGCAGATAGCAAATGTAAATATGCAGATCCCAATAAATCTTTCTCCAATTAGCTAATTGTCCATCAACCTCGACCGGACCTAACTATCAGATCCTCTTCAGATTGGAACTATTAACCTTTGTACTTTATGTTATCTACAATCCGTAATATAAAAGACTGAAATATGGAAGACCAGAGAATATGATAATTGGAAAAACTCATCATTAAAGAAATAGCTTGGTCAAATTTTAAAGTGTTCAATTTAGATAGATTGTTTATTAATATTATAGCATCAGTAAAATAATGGACGGAAAAACAAGTTATAACAATAGGAGGCAAAATGAAAATGTAAGTATGTTTTACATACAGCTTGAAAATTAGACCCATACCCCATTTTGAGTTCTTTGATATCCATACGGCTTGCTGCAAATAATAAAGCATGTGAAAGATCACAACACATTGTCATGAGATTGATGATTACTGAAGAGAAAGATAGTGCATTGCAAAAAGAAAAAAAAAGAAATAAATAAATAAGAAACTCAAGGGAGAAGAAATTCACCAGCAGATCTTTTCTGTTGCACCTTTTTCTTCTTTTGCTGTTCATACTTATGTTTTCTGTGAGCAAGATTTTTTAGACACCATGTTAAATGATACTGAAGAGCTACAACAGCACATGTCCATATTCTTAAACCAGAATAAGCTTCTTTAGACACTGCAACTTATGATATCATTATCCCAATATACACAAAAAGATATTCCGAAGAATCAATAAACATGCATGTAAGATGTAAAAACCAATGAACTACTTGAGTCAGGTTCATAGTAACTGAAAGGAATTATTATTATCATGTAGCACATACTTGTAATCCGCACTTTCAAAGAGTCTGAGGACTGGAGGATCTGCATCTGCCGACAATATTGCCTGCAAAAGGAGTCACATATCAGGTAGAGAATGCCAGTTTCTGCAATTCTTGCATTCTGTATTTTCTTTTCGGAAATGAAGGATTGATTCTCTTTAGTTATTAATAAATCAAATCATGCTAGATGTTATACATAAGATCTTTTGCACTATGACATCTGAAAATGTACAGGCCTACTTCTAGACATTCTAGACAAGGATATTGGTCATCACAGGTATGAGCTAATATGAAAAAATGGAAAAATCCAAAACACATCCCTAGTTCTTTGATGGTGTGTTTCAGTTGGGTTTGTGCACTCTGAAATGTCAAACGACTTCAAATATTAAATACTAATTAGTGTTGATTTCTTTAAGTTCTCAGTCAACAAAATCAAACCACTCTAACATGGCCAAAACTTACAGCATAAACTCCATGCAAAAAGGACAATAAATTACAGGCCAAATATCTGGAAATCTTAGAGATTTATCACATCTTTGTAAGAATGAAGCGGGCAAAATTTGAAGCATTTACTGTACTTTTACAGATGCATTCCTAGTTGACAATTTGCTGGATGATATATACATATATATAAGGGCTGATAAATAGAAAAGGATGTCATTTGCAAAAATACAAATATAAAGATATTATAACATCAACCAGGTGAGTTTAGCTGAACTGAAATGTATGAAGATATAGTTTTCCTACTAAATAAGACATACCAAAACTAGATCAGCATCATCTGCCATTTGTATGGCTTCACTTTTAGACATTACACCGATCTGCAGAAAAATGGAAAACAAAGTGACCCTTGGAAAGTGTATAAGATATGACAAAACCTAAAGAAATATCAGAATGTAAGACTAACCATATTCTGTTGCTCATCCAATAGCCTCACAGAAGGTGACCTAGAATCAAAAAAATGGAATACATGAATGGAACAGATGAGATGCAAGGTATCACATGGAATGAACTTCTGTGTGTGTGTGTGAGAGAGAGAGAGAGAGAGAGAATGCAATTAAAAAAAAAAAACAAAATTATACTGAGATGTTTCTCATAAAGTGTTATGTAATACAGATAGAATATTTTGATAATATAAGTCATGTTTTAACAAATTACTCCTTTAACTACCAAGAGAAAAAGGGCCATCTTTGCTAGGTATTCAATAGGAATTATTTCTGAACTGAATAAAGGTTTTGCACAAACATGCTCAAACATGGGTTGTCAAGCAATCAGACCAAGTCCAGGGAAGACTAAGACTTAGGCTGCCACTAAAGCCATGGAGAGATTTGTTTCCAATGTTGGTTCTAAGAATATCCTTCTTGTGTATATGGTTTATACAGAAAGAATTAGCATAAAGGCCTCTTGATAACCATAGAAATACTAGCAAACATACCAGGCAATAGATCACTGTGAATCCTAAAGAATTAAGGGGAATGTTGGTTTCATAGCACTTAGTGTGCTAGAGCACCTTCTGGTAATATAGCAACTACTTGAAAAAAAAATGCCAATTCTCATCTTTACTGTGCCTTGTAATACTGTAGGATGGATTAAGAAAGGCATTGTTCATTCCCGCTCAGCCTTTAATTGTTGTTGGAAGTATGGTTTTTGCTGAGATCTGACCCAAGGTGATGCTATATTCAAGAAAAAGGTCCTCCACTTCTTCACCGATGCAGCAGGTGCAGCAATTAAGTTGTGAATGTAGACAAAATCTTCTAATAAACAGAGAAATGTTTGTCTCTCCTGGGCATGACTCCATGGTTAGAGGATATGTCAGTGCACCTTTCCTAAACTTAGATTTCCACAATCATATATTGAACAGAGAAGTGTCTAGTATTTTAAGTGAAGCTTGGTGAAGGTTTCTCTGCCGAACATCTCCAAAATGTCTATCTTCCTTTTTTTGATGTTTAATTTTCATATTTCTCCTCAGATAAATCATCATGTCCGCTTCTTCCAAACATTCTCATGTAACAAATTAATCTTCATAACTATTTAGTCTTCACATTATGTATTCCTTCAATCAAAGACACAACCATGTTTGCTACCCTATCCATCCCTTAGCACCACCCTCAAGATGTTAGAGTTTCAATGGGGAAAAAATTTAACAATAAAAATCTCCACTTCACCTGACTCAAAGAGAGTTTATAAAAGAAAAAAAAACATGCAGATTTAGAATCACTACTCCCAATAAATTACTTCAAAGCTCTCAATAAATAAATAAATTCAGCTACAAAAGCATGCATGAGAAGAGAGTCTACATATTTGACCCACAATAGAAGAAAAAAATTTAAAAAAAAACTTCTTCCTCATCTTTTGCATTTAGATTTCATTCTCTTAAGGTAATTCATTGATTCCACCACCTGTGAATTTAACCTTGAGACAATGTATGCTCTCAGGAGAAAGGGGAACATAAACTATCTTATCCATCACTCAACACCTACATCTTGAAACGGTACTCTTTTAACAAGAAATCAAGCTCATAATGATCAAGTACCGGACTCTACCTTATCCAAAGAAACTTGAGCAGACATGCAAACCTAGAAGAAACAAGCAGTTAAATTATTTCTATTATCTCTATAAGAACCAATTGGTTAATCAACAGAGCAGACACGCACTTGACCCACAATTCGAACACCGATTAAAATAAGGATCCATCCCTATCTTCTGCACTTAACAATACTCTCTCCTTGGATAGCTCAAAATTCCAGTTCTTCCGAGCAATCTCACATCACAGCAAAGCATCTCCATTAGCAACTAATTTTGCATTGTCTATTAATTCAAGAAAAAAAAAACAACGTTCACCACCCAGTCTTAGCTCAACAGCCATACCTCAAAACAGTAATATTTCCACGAAATCTTGACGGTAAATATATCAACTTTACCCTACTCAAAGAAATTATAACAGACATGCAGATATAGAATAATCATGACAAGAAGTTTTTTAAAAAATAAACAGAATCAGGAGCCGAAATAGAGTTCTCGTACTTGACTCGGTCAAGATCAAGGGCGGGATCGTAGTCAGGATCGGCGAAACGGTTATCACCCTGGAACCTCCTGGAGCTGGGGCCGGACGGAAACCGCCGCCATACCGTGCCACCACCGCTATCTTGGTAACAAAAGGGGCCGGCAACCCCGAACTGGTTCTTGGGCAATCGAAGAAGAAGAAGAATGGAAGAAGGGTTTGACAGGGTTGGGGCGGTCGGCGCGCGAAACAAAGTAGTAGAGGGTTTGAATTGGAAAGCGGCGATTCCGGCCATGGCTTGCCTTAGCTTCGGCTTCCACCGGAGAAGAAAAAACGGATGCTTCTACTCTCAGTGAGGGAAGCGAGATGGAGGAGAAGGAGGGAAGCGAGGGAGGATTCGATCGAAACCCATGAGAAAACTTTTAGATCTTTCTTCGTTCTCCGACGAAATCGCAACTCCAGAAGATGGAGAGAAACCGGAAGGAACGTCGGGTTGGGAGTGAGAGAGGAGGAGTAGGCCTCGGCCGGACCTTATCCCCTACCTCCTTGTACCACGGAGGCCGCATGGGAATCGTACATGGAAACGCCTTTGAATGAACCGATGGGTTACGAGGGGAACGGCACCCATGAAACGGACACAAGTTCAGTGGGTTAGACACGTGTATCTCGGCGTTGTTCCGAGCTTGGACCCAAACAGCCAACAGGCCTGATCACCTTACCAAAAAAAAAAAAGCCTGATCGCAACGCAGCCTGATACCAATTTTTGAGGGACATTTTTATATCCTTTATCGAGGTAGGTTGGGCTTCAGGGCTGGTGCCAAGGCTTTTCCATTATATTAGTGGACAGGTGGGACTAATATTCTCCAATTTTCTTCTCTTAACATCTGCACCGGTTATCTAGACCACGCTTTGACTTGTCCACGATTCACCTCATTATACCACCATGTAGAAACAAGTGCAAGGGTGCTTTGGATTTGCGATCGAAATCAAAATTTAAATAATAATTAAAATAAATTAAATAGGTATTGAATAGTCATATTTATCGATCTATTTAATTTATACTACAATCAAAATTAGAATAAAAAAATTAATAAATAAAAATATTTAAAATTAATTAATAAATATATTTTAAAATTATTTTTTATATAAATTGGCAGAATAGGATTTACTAAAGGTAGAGTCTGGATTGGGTTTTGGAGATGAGGATATTATGCCCATATCTCTGATCAGGTTTTCAGAATTAGAATATATATATTTTTTCTAGAATGAAATATTTCTAGAATGGGAATATGAACAGAACTCTCTTTAGCTAAATAATTAGAGCCGGAAGTTTTCATTCTTATTTTTATTTTAGAGTTCAATTTTTTTCAATTAAATATATTTAAAATTTAAAGATTTGTTCGGACAATCCAAACAGTATATTTATTTTCAGAAGTGGAAGGTCTTTTATTAAGCCACCATGAGACCCTGTCAGCAATAATGAGTCTGTTTACCTCCAAAACAAGTTTGTGATGGATGGCTACGAGCACTTCAATTGGTGGGACAGCATATGCAACACCGGAGATGATTCAAGAGTAAGAAAGCTTGTTGTTTTGAATAATTCAAAAATCTGCTTTAGCTTCTTTTTTTTTTTTAATTTAGATTTTTTTAATTCTAAAAATCTGTATAGGACCTAATGTTGGTTGGGTTGAATCTCAGTGCCTTTTGATCTCAGAAGTAGACCCAAATCTAATCATTTTCCTGCCTGGGCCTTCAAAAAATCTTGTTTATGATACTTAGGTCCAATCAGGTAATTCCAGTTTTAAGATCCGTGGTCTAACTTGTTGAATTCTGGGTCATAGTGTCGAAACTTTGGTGGCATGGGTTGGAACTCAGCTTTTGTTTTCCTTAATGTAATGTTCCTTGCCAATTCTTTCACAATAATCTTATTGTAATTTTTTTCCGGAAGATGGATATAGTACACAACATGTATAAATACATTCACTAGAATCAAGGATACGGTTGTATGAGCCTATTGAACAGATCCGGTTCAAGTAAGATTGTATACATTCACTAAAATCAATATACAAAATTTTCTTCAGAGAAGGAAGAGATGAGTGGTGATCCCAAAAGAGAACCTCAGTATGCTCGGCCATGATTCACTGCACTATTTACCTCCTACTAGATGTGAGTCACAATAAAAGAATCCAGGAATCCACTATTTTAGATTTTCTTTTTCCCTTTCTTTTTTTTTTTTTTTTGAAAGGAGGGAGGAGCAAAGTATGACCAATATTATTCCCAAAATGAAGGTTCAAAGTCAATTCGATGCAATATTAAAAAGGTGAATCGGTAAAGGAGAAAGAGTGGATACAAGAAAACTGAAAGTAGGGAGAGATTTCATAGATATGATTAGCTTTCGAGAAGAGAGTAGAAAGACTACAGCTATAACATCTAGGATCAAATTAATATTATACTCAAATAGCGTGGGGCAAAAATTATCTATAAACAAGGAAGTATATGGGTTGTTCCCTTTGATTAGATTTTTTTCTATCAATTTATTAACTTCATAAATCACTTTTAAGATGCAAAATATGCTTCTTGTAATTGTTTTTTTTTTAATTGAAATGGGAGGTGGAATCCACCCAAAATTTAATTAAGCATAATGAATATTTACAGAATAATGAATCAAGCTGAGGAAGCTAGATTCGAAGATGGTAGAGGCAGTAGTTTCAATTACAAGTTAATAATTCTGAAAACTTAAAAACAGGTTCTAAAAACAGCTATGAAAGTGGTCGAGAGTTGCAAGTTTTCAAAGTTTCACAAATTACAGGTTTTGATAAAGTATAAGTGATTTGGTTGCAGCTCTTCTGTGCGACCATAAAATTTGAAATTCAATCTTCATGTGTGGGGCTACAAAAGCGCTCTGTTTTACTCTATTAGCAGGCTACTCAGTGAAATAAAGAGAGATATAGTCCGCTCTTGATTCTCCCATTTACTTGAAGCCAATCTTTAAAACTGCTACTCCTGTCTCAATTATCTTTCCATAGGAGTATACCTCAAAGTTAAAATCCTTCTATTTCATTCCTTACATAAGTACCATAGGATTGAAATTATGCTATACATTGCCTGTTTAGCATTTTCTATTTTTAAGTTAGTCATCCAATCACTCAGTAGACCTTGAACAGTAAGTGGTAGAGGAGAAAGTGAGAGATGCTGCATGATCCTACTCCAAACCGATAGAAAAACTGGTATTCAAGGAATAAATGGTTGATGCTTTCATCCATAGAACAGCACAGAGACAGTGAGCAAGCGTTGGGAATTTACGGTTATCAACAGTGAAACTTTGTTGTAAAGATTAGCCACATGAAGATTTTACTTGGTAGGGTAGGCAGAGACCAAATAGTCATGGGAAATCGAGAGATCATCCTGCAAGGGATAAAAATTTGTATGCGCTGCTGATTGAGAAGATTCTATTAGCTGTCCATCTCCAGCGCAAGGTGTCAGTGTCAAAAGAAGATGAATAGATCGTAAAAGAAACTGCAAGTGGTTGAATTCTAATATAGCAACAGAGTTAAGAGATTCCCAGAAGTTGTGTTGCCTATCTGCTGCATGAAGAAATTCTTGAATTGTAATATTCGGTGAAAGCGTAATTCTAAAAAGGTTTGGGAACAGGTCTTGCATGTAATTTCCTTCAAACCAGTGGTCAATCCAAAAGAGTTTGTTTTCCATCTCCCAATTTGCTTTCAATGCAGGCATTGAACAGTGGGCAAACCTTTATGATATTTTTTCAAGACTGAGATACCTTCAGAGATCGTGATATTGGCACTATAAGAGCATTCATATCATCATAGTATGCATTTTGAATTAACATTCTTCATGTTTTTCTGGGTTCATTCATATATCTCCACCAGTTGATTACCATTGTGGGAAAAAGATAACTTGACATCCAATATGAAGGCAATGATGTCAACACTGAATTAATCAATGATAGGTGTCCTCCCATCGATAATAACTTACCTTTCCAAGAAGTCAATTTTTTGTCGACCTTCTGTATTAAGAAGTTCCAGTCAGCTGCTTTCATGTGGCCAGTTAACAGAGGAACGTCAAGATATGTGGCGGGCAAACCTTCAAGCTTGCATCCCAACATTGCTGCAAATCTTCTGGTTTGGGTTTGTAATAAGTTAATTGTGTAAAGTGCACTCTTATCAAAGTTTATCTTCAATCCGGATAGAATTTCGAAGGCGTAAAGCATAAATTCGAGGTGTTGAATATGTTGGAGATTTGCATCAGAATATATGATAGTATCGTCAGCATACTGCAAGCAAATGATTTTACCAATGGTGGATGAAGAACCCATACAGCTATTAGACTATTTTAGTTGATAGCTTAAGAATCTGGTTCAGAACGTCAGTTACCAGGATGAAAAGGATCGGAGATAATAGATCCCCTTGCTTTAAGTCCTATTTCATTTTAATCCATTTCGATGGGTTTTCATTAAGGATAAGAGCAATCTTGTTTGTTGTGAGAATGATGTCCCCCCACTTGCACCATTTGTCACTGAATCCTCTTGCCTTTAATATTTCTAGTAAGAATGGCCAGCTAACACAATCAAAAGCTTTTTTCAAGTCCAATTTTAGAAGAATACCTGGATTTTTCTTCTTTTGATTATAAGATCTCTGTTGCTGTTAGGAAACTATCACTTGTTTGGCGTCCTTGTATGAATGCTGCCCGATCATTTGGAATGATGTCACCAATGAATTTAGATAAACGGATGCTCAACACTTTGGATAGAATTTTGAGGATTCCATTCATCAGGCTGATTGGACGAAAGTCACCAATATTTTTGCATTCTTATTTTTTGGGAATGAGTGAGATGAAGGTATAATTCAGTCTGAAAATATCAGTTTGATAAGTATAGAACTAGTTGAAGAAGTTGATGATGTCAATCTTGATAATTTCCCAATAGATCTGATAAAAATTCATTTGAAAACCCATCAGAGCCTGGTGCCTTGCCCTTAGATAGACTAGAGATTGCTCCGATAATTTTTCTTCTGTAAATGGGTTATCCAGCACCTGTGGTTGTGGCATCTGTGTTGGATAGAGAGATTTTCAGTCTGCCGTTGATGTTGTTGAAGAGGCTTTACCAAGCAATTTAGAATAGTACCTTAGGAAGGTGTCTTCAATTTTCTTAGCTCGGTAGTTGTAGATCCCCCATAGTCGATGCTTCTAATGAGGTTTTTCCTCCTTCGTCCACTGGCATAGGCATGGAAAATTTGTGCTGCGATCTCCTTGCAACAGCCAAGTAACATGTGATCTTTGCTTCCATAGAGTTTCCTCTGCTTGAAGAATACCTTCCAACTGATTCTTAAGTGCTTTCCTTCTATCATATTCTATAGAGGACAAGTTTCTGCTCTCTTCTTGAGCATCGAGGGCAAGAATTTGCTCTTTTATTAAGTTTTTTTCTCAGAATGTTCCCATTGGTTGCTCTGTTCCATACCTTGAGCCTCCTCAAGTATTCTAATTTCATAACCAAAGTGGTAGATGCATCAGGGTAGGTGGGTGCAGTCTTCCACCAGGATGCGATCAAATCTTAAGTTCAGAATTCTGGACCCAAAAAAGTTCAGATTTTTGAGAGGAGAAGGGCTATAGAAGTTCAATTTGATAGGGAAGTGGTCGGAGGTTGCTTTAGGAAGAGGTATGAGTACAGCCAATGTTTGGTGCTCAATCCATTCTATAGATACGAGGCATCTGTCTAGCATTGACATTGAAGGAGATTTATGATGATTTGACCAAGTGAATAACAGTTGATTCATTCTCAGCTTTGCCAACTCAAGATTATCCATAAAGGAATTGAAAGCCTCCGAGACAGAGGTGCTGTTGCTGTTTCTTTCCTTTCATTTGGGAATCTAATTGTGTTAAAGTCACTAACTATGACCCATTGCCTCTGCCATTTTCTCCGAATGGATGCTAGTTCATTGAAAAAATCTAATCTCTTGCAGTGGTCGTTGGATCCGTAAATATTAGTGAACAGCCATTGTGGTTGGCCTAGAGAGTCCTGTCGGAGATGATGCAGAGTGCCGAGAGAATAATTTTCTTCATGGAAGGTTAACCCAATCGATCAGAGATGTCTTCCAAACTGTTAAGAGTCCACCCGATGTCCCAATGGCATTAATCGCACTCCAAGCATTGAAATTGTTTTCACAGGAGCTGGTAATGTATCTACTCGTTACTTCACCAAGCTTAGTTTTTGGAAGCAGACGATCGCGCAATTGGCTTGAGTTATCGTGTCTCTAACTAATCTTTATTTAGAAGGTTGTCCTAGACCTCTTACATTACAAATAGCAAGCTCATCTGTCTATAAAGAACCATTCTTCATCCAACCGAAGTGCCATTGCTGTCATCCTCATATCGAGGAGCCCCAAGATGATAATCTTCGTTGTCAGTTAGCTGTGGCCACGGCCGTGCCGTTGACATACTCTGAGCTTCTAGTTTCTTGAGTTTGGATATGTCCAAAGTGTCGGTGTCGTGGAAGAGTATACCACCTTTTTTGCCAAGAGATCTAACTTCTGACGAGGTAAGAGAATTTAGAAAGAGAATGTCAGCCGTGTTCAGCTCTTCTTCAATCATTCTGAGGTTTTTCACCTTCTTCATCCTGATTCCAGTGCTCTGTTTAAGCGATTTAGTAGAAGCCTTCTTAGAGCACCGTGGACTCGTGCTAAAGAGTGTAGGTGATGTCAACATACTAGATGGGTGATGTTTTAGGCCCTCTAGGATGGTCGAGAGTGCCCTTGACACAGCAACGGTTGCTTCTGCTGTCATATCAGTAGCTATCGGAGGGAGGTGTTGTGACCGGCCAATTGAGCCCTAAATCCAGTCCACAAAAATTTATCAAAAAAAAAAATTGAGAAAGACTCCCGTAAGGAGTCTTCTTCCTCCCGATAGGCTCCTAAATGGAGTCGGAAAGCTCATCGAGGAGGAGCCAAACTCCTCCTCTCCGACCTATTTAAAGAGGAAAGTTCTCCTCTCTTCCTCCAATCAAGCGATCGAGAGCAAAACGGCAAGGATTGTCAGAGGATTCTTGCGGAAGCCTTTATCGTGCTCGCCTTGATTCCTCGCCACAGCAGCCACCGGAGCTCGAGGTAAGCCCCGGCTTCTCTTCCTCTCTTCTCCCCCTTCCTTCCCTTGCTTGTGTGCACGACCGCCGGCGACCGAGTTCGTCGGATTTCGTTGGAGAAAACTCACCTATTTCAGACTGTTTCCGTCGCCTTTTTCTTGGTTTTCGGTGCCGGTGGTTACCATCGACCATCGGTTTGGCTTCCTCTAAACTGTGGTGTCGTAGCCCTCCTACCGCTGGCCACCGCCGTGCCGGTCGCGACCTCTGATCGATCGAACAAAGGGGACCGCACGGTCCCTGTTTGCTAGAGAAACCGTGGGAAGAAGGAAGAAAAAAAAAGAAAAGAAAAGAA
>KE505275.1:355653-368738 GCA_000441515.1 Elaeis oleifera
TTCCGTCAATGGGGGTATATATGTTGGCAATTGATTTGTCCTGAGGATTTATGTCGCCAGCGAGACCAGCGACATATCGCCAGAGAGACTGACGACAAACCACCAGCGAGACCAGCGGTTCCGAAAGACTTTGTTGCCAGATGCTTCGCAGCTTACCGTAAGAAGATATGCAGTATTATGATCCTGCCATAGAAAAATATGGTCATAGCTCATGGTTAATGAAAAGAACGTAAGAATAAAAGAAATTGAAATCTAGAAAAAAAATTTAAATTTTGAAAAGAAATGAATTTAGGATGAATTATATT
Organism: Elaeis oleifera; assembly: GCA_000441515.1. NCBI lineage: Eukaryota > Viridiplantae > Streptophyta > Magnoliopsida > Arecales > Arecaceae > Elaeis > Elaeis oleifera. The sequence goes on from KE505275.1 coordinate 355,959, forward strand.
GCATAATTGAAGTTGATTTCGAATTGATGAACTTTATATGTATTATTTTTATAAATAATTATTTACTTAAATGCCTGATGAAATCTGTTGAAAGTGATCATTGCTTACTGGGCTGTCTAGCTCATTACCTCCTATTTTACTGTTTTTACAGATGTTGAGGAATTAAGATGATACAAGATATAAATGGAAGAGTTATTAAAAGCAGAATCTCTATATTTTATTTAGACCGAAAGTCTTATTGAATTTAATGTAAGGTTTATTGAATATTGTGAAATTTATTGAGATATTAAAGAAGAAATTTAGATTATTATGTTTTGAATTTAAATTATTGACTAATTATTTCACTATTATTTTAGGATAGTATGATAAAATATTTTGTATACTTATAAGAAGAGTTTTCTATGAGTATACGGTGGTTGTCATGATCTTCGGCTTGTGGTTTCGGATTGAGGGGTGACAGGAGGGGAGAGACTTAATGATTTTCTGATCACATGAGGCGGCACTGTTTCTAGCCGTTCAGGAAAGAGGCCAGCTGCCGCAGAAGATTTGAAATTCAAACCTCTTGGGATTGCCAGCAAGGAGGGTAGGTTAGAGTCGTAAGAGGCATGGTCTCGTAATTGTTCTCTTTCTTCCTTTCAAAAAGTAACTGTTCTCTTTCTTACAGCAAGAAGAGAACAAGAAGGGTGCATTCTATTAAGGTTGGAGTCGTCAGAGATGCCTTCACACCCATTTTTCCGCTTTGTAATTCTATACATATACAGAAACCGAAGTTAGATGAAGCCCTTTCCCGTCGTACTGATGGATACGGGAAGCAGCTTTGTACCGTTAATCATGTTCAAATTTGACATTACTAACATATAATATTTCTCTTGCTCATTCCAAGGGCTTACTTCACTCTGTGCATCATGTGAAATCTTCTTTCATCACCCTTGATAGTTCACCCCGTAACCAAGTCTGTCAAACTATTTAGTATTTCAAGACAATGTAAGTTTCTAGTCATTCTGACCTTATCCTCCAGGTATATAATGGGCCACTCGTTTGCCCAGATTGTTTTGGCTTGGAATTTGACATCAATTTATAATTAAGAACTGTTATTCAGTATGAGAGCTGATCATCAGCTGTTTCTGAAACTTAATGGAACATAATCTATTCATAAAGTTTAGAAAAAATTTGATATGATAAAGCTTAATTAATTGCTTATTAATGATGATGCCATATCAAGTCATTGCTTACAAGTCATTGTAATTTAAACGGAATGATGATTTTATATATAAATCGTTGTTCATTTAGTTTACTAAAAGGTGGTGCGAATCTGCTCTTTGTTTGATTAGATCTTGTCCTGAGCACAAGCTGTGCATCACTGTTAGCTACGTGTTTATTTTATGAGATTTCCCTTCAGTCTCATGCCATGAGATGATTGCAGTTGCCCAAGAAACCCCTCCTCTTCATCTACTTAGTTCTAAATATCTTTCACTGTTTGGCCCATGTATTGTTTATAATAATTATAGAAATTTGGTATAGAAATTTCTTTTCAATTAGCATATCATGCTTCTTGTTTTTGTTTGTTCCTCCTAAAATTGCACAGTACATTCCATTCATTTCCTGGCCCGTCTTTGACATATTATTCACCCAGTTCTTATCTCATAAATTACACTATATGATTTGCAAACAACAGACCTTAGGGCTACCTTCAGAAGCACCACTGGTATTACTAAAATCTATAGTCACTTCTGCTTGATAGATAAATAACACATGTGGGCATCATTGACTTCATTTCCTGGAGCTTCCAAAGATGTATGATGACTCCTTCCACTAATGATGCATGAGTGCATTATTTAAAGAAATTAGAAGATTGAATCTCATATCTATGAAATCTTGTTCTGAAAAAGTTTGGCCAAGTTATCACTTAATGCAGAACCAATTCTCAATATCTACTCAAATGTTTCTGGCCTTATCAAATGATCACAACCTCAAGAGCTTGTTTTGCTGAACAAAAGTAGTCTGAATTTTATGCAAGTTGTCCACCTAGAAGCTGCCCATCTCTTCTTTAGACTGTCATCAAGGAAACTGTGCAGTCATGTTTTCTAAATGATTCATATCAATACGGAACATGAAGTACAAACATTCTGCTGGTTACTGAAAATCAAAGATACCTAAGATAATCATCATTATAGATTGCAATCTAAGTGCAGTCATCATCATAGATTGCAATTGATAAACGGCTGTAAACCCTGAGAAATTAATAGAAAAGAAGTACAAGGATCAACCAAATACTAGGGATGGTGGATAGGTGGGAAGTATATAGCACTTGCATCTGCGGTGCAGCACTGCGATGTCCACGTTTTGTCTCATGATAATCAGAATTTGCACCGCCAGGAACTTTTCTGGCTTCACCTCCTCCTGCACCAGCTGGACCACCCTCTCCTTTGTGGCTCACCTTCCTCTGAGCGCCCAACTCTTCACACTCTCTCCCTCTCCTGACTTTGCTCAACTCGGTGATCTTATTCGGGCCTACAAATACCTCTATGCAGATGGACAAATGAAGCATTTATCAATCATCTCTTGCAAGGGGAAAAAAGTAAAGGCAAGCAAAAAAGACATGCATGATATAGTTTTGCACTACTAGTGGAATGGCATGCGAGGGTAAACCGTTCATGAGAGATTAAGGCATCTGACCTTGAAGCCGTTGGCCTTGCGGTTGTTGTGCCAGTTGATGTAGTCCACTCTCCTTTGAAAGAGTTATTTTGATGGCTGAGCACCAGCGAGGTTGGATTAATAGGACAAGGAGAAGCCATGAGAGTATTATGGTCTTCATCTAATGTCTGTGATTGGATAAGCAACGTGGGTTGTAGCAGCTGAACAAGAGCACCACGTTTGGCCTTAAAGCTTAGTTTAGGTGTGAAGGCATCATGTCCCGACAGGCATGATGGGGGAATAGATGTTGTGGGGTCTTAAGCCTGATCGATTAATTGGAGACGATAGTAAGTTGCAAATTAATGAGAATTGCATACCTTTCTTCTTTAATGGTTAAAGAAGGTTCATATAGCACTACTTTGTTGGTTAGTGGTGATGAAAGCGAAACGAAATCGTATCAAATCCAACTCGGTGCAGGCTCTTCGGGTTCTCCAGAAGAGAGCGGTTTAAACGTTCGTGCTCTAACTCAGTGATATACTCATGGTTCAGGCAAGCCCAAAAAGGTGCAAGAAGGTTTTGTATCACATCAGTTTAATATCATACTAGGTGGAAGATTATCTTTCCAAGGATGAGATGACAGGTAGCTTAGTAGAGAAGATGTATACAAGAGGAAGCTTATAACTTTTCTCATATACTTTGGGGACCAATTCTCGTGCTTTCGAAGCTGGGAGCATCGTACATGTCATGGTGGATGCCAGTCTTTGTTTCACTCCCAGGAAGATCCTTGAGCAACCATCCACCTACTCATAAATAAATAGATTCTTTTATGGACCGGAAGCAACTGCTTGCCTGGTTGTTTGTCACATGTAGATGATCATACATGCGAATTCATATTTTGCCCTAAAATATATGCAAGTTCATGCACAAAAGATAAAAGATTCAATTTAAGCACTTAATTATCCAAATAAATATTGTGATGTAACAGTGATGTAAACCCTTCAAGCAACAATGTGTTTCAGTTATATGCGTTTCCATCCCCGATTTTAAGCCAGTCGACGTTAGTTTAGAAAAAAAAAAAAAAGACCACCCTCGTGTGTTTGAGAGGGACCCCCAAAACACCTTTGACAAGAACTACACGCCATCACACGTAGTCGAGGAATGATAGTCCCACCTTAGCGATAGCATTGTTTTATTGCTCGCCTTTAGCCACTTTGCAGCCAACCAAGAAGTCCGAGACAAGGAGACCCGGACGGGAATAGGGTCCCAAAGGGCACAACGAGTATCAACGGTGTTTTAATATGAAAATTATAAAAATATCGGACAGATTGAGTCCTTAATGACCCAAAGGAACGACAAATGCCAAAGGTATTTTAATATGAAAATCAGAGAAGTATCACTTGATATGTACATAACATAATATTTGTAAGCCACGTTAACAAGAATAGAAAGATGGCATTATATCGACGAGTAACTTAAGATATCCGATTAAAAACTTTAAGCTATAAAGATCCAAGAAAACTTGGATAAAATACACTTTTTCCTAAATAAATCCGAAAATCCAGGATAACCGTATCAAATTCTTGACTTACTCCCAGAATACTTCCCAAAATAATTCTTTAATAGTGCGTGCAACAAGAATACTCCAAGAATGCTTCCCCAAATAATCCTCTAATAGTATGCGGCGTCCGCACCAAGAATCGAAGTACTCAACCTCTAACATATCACAAATCCTTTATGTAAAACCTAGAGAACTCAAACAAGGACATTATTGATTATACATTTATAATAAACATTTCCATGTCGGAACCAATTTTTCCCTTCCCATGTCCACCCTAGCTCGGATAACATAGAAATAACAAACTAAATAGCAATAGGAAAATAACAACTAGGAACACAATTGTAATTTTAATGAGAACCCGCAATGAACCACCAACATGAACAACAGTAAACCAGCGAAGAATCAAACGAGAAACTTAAAACAATATGACTGAAAAATAACATTAAATAACGTAAAGCATTGATCATATTAAGCCTTGTTCTTCCGGGGCTAAAGCTAATTAAGCTGTGGCCCAAGAACAATATCCAGGGACTTCTTCCCGTCATCTTGAAACAATAATAAACACTCACGTCACCTTGCAAAAATATACACCTCATAAGATTACTAGTTCTTCAATTCTCCACCAACAAACATTGTGACACCACCTGCTCACCTCATGGGGAAAAGAGGGTACAAAAAAAAAAAGAAATAAGGGGAGTATTTGTTTAACCACACTCGCAGAAGCTAATCGGTAGCAGCCAGCCCCCAAAGCTAGCACTGCTACTATTCACGCAAGAAGCTCCTTGCAGGCACCGATATCTGCCGCCTGTGAACCTAATAATGCCCGGCCAGATGGGTTTGCTTCTATACTTTTCATCACCTCATCAAACATTGCTGACCGAAACCTGCCATCTTCTACTTTCTTCAAGATCTCCTCCACTACTTTGAAACCCAAGCCACCGGCCAAAATCAGCTTTCCAATGACTTCGCCAAAATGTGTAGGTGCTTTTGGTAAGTCTATACCTATATCATCCAGCATTGTTCCATAAAGCAAGCACCCAGTCCCCAAGTCTTTTGGTGTAATAACCTCCTTGACAAACAAATGCTCCAGGAGCCTGACAACTGGATTGATGCAATTGGGCCTTTGTCTAGAGCAAGATTGATGGCTTCTTTAACAACCTCAGGATGGTACTCGGGACTCTTCAACTCCTCAACACATTGCAATGCTTCATCAAGTATGCGGACATGGAAGTACTCCTCCAGAAGAGAGACTGTTTCTTGTGCAGCTCGTTAAGGTTGAATTTTGGAGCACCGACCATCTTCTCATTTACTGGAGCAGCAACAGGAGGCACCACACCAAGAGGCTTCAATGGCCCTAAAGTTTGTCCTGGGGCGTTCACCGCACCTGAAACAAGATTAGATGGGCGGATAGCAGCCCACCACTGCCACCCTGCAACAATGCACTCGTCTTACCGGTTAATAGGCCCCCACTACCCTGGGGAAGTAGCCTGGCATTGATGGGTGATGGCTTGCCAACTACAGAGCCCTCGTCACGAAAAGCATCACTTTTCGACATGGATTTGGAACGTGGAACTTCCCAATTATCAGTATCTAAACCAGGCATTCCAGGCATCTTTCTTGTTCCAGGCATTCCAGGCATCATACCCCCAGTACCAGGTCGGTTGATAGGGAAGGCTCCAGGGCGAATGCCTCCAAGAGCACTTCCACTGCGGCCATTTCTCATGTTTGCAGTTGCTCCTGGACGCAACCCAAGTTTCTTTTCTGCCTCGGTGTGGATTTCAGTTATGGTCTTTGCTTTCACCTGCAAAACCACAAGCAGAGAAAATCCAAGAAAATCAATCAGAACTAGACATACTTTCGATCAGCTTGGCAAACGCAATCAAAAAAAAAAAGGCTCTGCAAACTAAAATAAGTCAGAAGATCCAGTATTTGTAATTGTCTTTATATCAGAAAACCAATTTTGGATTTTAATTCAAGCCAGGCTAAATTTCCAATGATTACTTTGTGCTAAAATCAATGGATTTGGGAAGCTAACCTCTTCACGTCGAGGAACCCAGTTGTTGGCACGCAGTTCAAGAACATCACGAACCATAAACCTCAACCGTTGTGCAAGCTGGGGATTTGTTGTCAGCTCCTTCAACCGGTTGAAATAGGTATCATTAAAACGACGGGACTTTGGGCTTTCATCCAGCTGTTTACCGATGGTATTGAATAACTGACAGATTGCCTCAACATTTTCCTCAGCAGGGCATGCCTTACCATCATGTCCCAGTAGCTCCTGTTTGCACTAGCTGTATTAGGCATTTCTATCTAAATAAAAACAGGTCTTCAGATGTTCAAAAGAATCAATAACAGGGCAAAGAACATATATATATATATTTACCTGAACAATATGGTGAACTATTTTCTCTGGCACCATTTTTTGCTTTAAAAGCTCCCCAATCAGGCGGATGTTCCCAAGGGTGCGGAGCTTCACTAGTCTTTCTTTATCCCTGCGTTCCATTTCCTGATCTGGGCTAGTCAACTTTCTAACCTCAGCCCTCAGATTATCAGCACCTTCAAAGGCCTCCTGACAATTGTTTAAGAGTATTCGCTTGAATGTGATCTCCTTTCCACCAGGTTCTTCAGAAGGAAATGGCGGAAGCTTTTCACTGAGATCAGAACACAGTTGAGCATACATGGGGCAAAAGGTAGGTTCCAAAACTGCTTTTTCAAATATGAGCGTGATAACTTCCTGCAACATTAGTTTGTTCAACACATCAATTTTGCAACTGGAACCCAACAATACCCTCTCATATTTTCATTCAAATAAAAAGGTTCATTGCTACCTTTAAAATATCAGGTGTTGTGATTCCTGCATCAATCAGTTGGCCCTTGAGAACATCAAATTTCTCTGGTGTCAATTTGTTTAGTATACTGTATAAAAAAATGATAATATGCATTACATTGACGCAGAGTGATTCAATTGCATAGTACAACAGCAATTAAATAAAGGGAAACAAAAAGAAAAGGCGAATAGAAAGAGAACAAATTTGGGTAAGTAATAACTCAAATATCTATCAGCTTTCCAGAGACTAAAAGCAGATCAATATATCCCAGCAGGATAAACTAAGCATTCAGATTCATTACCCTTTCACCATTTTCAGAACCCGTTCTTTCTCAGAGAGACTGCCTCGTCTGGCAGACCATGGCACTTCAGCCTTGAGTAGTACAGGAGCAGGTCCTGCCTGATAGATCACAGGAACAGCATCAAATGTCAGAAAATCAAAGACTTGAGGATATAAATTAACCCAAAACAAAACAAAACAAAACAAAATGCATAAATTGGACATGATCCATATTTCACATTTAAAAAAAATCAGAATAAAAATACTCTAAGCTGACAAAAGGAGGTAAAGCCAGTTGCTAGTCACAGGTAAGCTTCATGCACTAAAAACCAACAGAATTCCAGATTCCAACTTATCATAAAATTTTTGAGCCACAGATAATTACCAGTTGAACTCAGAATACAGATCAATGCCGTGTACAAGTAACTCAATCAGATAGAGAACATACTTGCAGAGAGAAAAACATGAAGCAAGTCTAAAATTGCACATCTAAGCCATTATAAAGAAGAAAAAAAATTATGGAACCTAATAATTGAATGACAATAAGATGTTGACAATAGAAAATTTCATTTAAAAATGGTGATATCGCCAAGAATGATGCCAGTATAAAAAGCATTAAGGCAGTGTTTGCTTAAAAATTATGGTGATATCACCAAGAATGATGCAAGTACAAATCACATCAAGGCAGTGTTTTGCCTTTTCTACTATATTGCTTGACTTTTAATTTTTTAAACATTTTTTTTAAAAAAAAAGGAAACCCAGAAACTCACAGCTTCAAAATATATAAAAAGAATATCCTATTAGGAAAATAAATAAGTTTTGTGACTGCTCTCCAAAGTTCCCACAGTATTATCTCAAGCACCATTTTTTGTGGATAGTAAGCACTTCAAAATTCAACTTATGTAAAACTAAACACCAACTGTCCCAAATAGCTGAAAACAATTTCAGCAGTGCTGCAGAGCAATCAAGTATGTCTTCATTAAGTTTCTTGTTCATGGTCAGAATATTTGTCTTTGCCCCTCTTAAGTTTGTTCATGCAACAAACTATTATCAACGCAATTTGCAGTTGGGAAATCTCGGTATAATATTGACAAAATGAATAGCTAAATAAAGTGTAGCAAAACTCAAGGCGCGGAACAGCTCTATGCCTCTTAACTAATCAAACCATCAACTTCTCAGCAAACTTAGCGATATGAAAGAGTTAATACCTTCCCATAAACAGATGCCTATTTTCCATCTAAGAAGTAGTTCTCGTGTTGCTAAAAGATAAATGAAGCACATCCATCTTAGATTCACAATATTTATTACTTCCATCTTAGATCACTAGGAATATTGAGATGTTGATTACCACAGAGACTAAAGGTCAAAATTCCCTGGACTATCTCTTTGCCTCTCCCTATTTCATTAAAACAATATCCACTGCAAGAGAACTTCTTTCAAAATATCTGTCTCCCTTGTCTCTACCAAAGTAAAAGCCCAATTCTGATGGGAATTTCCTAAATAAATTGGTTTCAAACTGGATGAAATTAGCCACAGCCCAAAAATAATAAAAAGTTAGGATATCCACAGGAAATAATAGAATAGTACAAAATGATGCTAGAATATTATACCTTAAGTTTTCTTCTTTCAACAATTATACTATATTGAATGTTTTTATTCATAGAAAATGTTTCTATATAAAGTCTGAATGCAAATGATTGCTTATAATTTGTCATAATGATACATGAACTTAGTATGACTAATATGGACAGAATGATGCATATAGGTTGCTCAAATGGGTCTAAGATCAGTCTGCCCGTGCTTACACTGGTTGTATGACCGTACGAAATTATTTCCACTTGATTTCTATAGTAATCAAGTTGCTTCAGACCTTGCAGTGAAGGAAGAGGAAACTGTTTAAAGTGAATGGATCTCAGTTGATCTTTAAGCTTATGTACAAATTTCCTGCATGTTTCTTTCACGCAGGCTGATTCCATGCCAGTAGCTCAAATGATTCAAATGGTTTAGTAATTACATAATTTTATATGTAATAAAGCACCATGATATTTTCTTGGGCATTCCAACTGACACCTCATATCATGATTCAAAACAATATAGTCAATAACGTGTCTCCAATTGGAAGAAATATAAAAACAAGGCAAAAACATTCAACTAGCAGAACAAATAGATTTACAGGGAAAACAATGAATGGAAATAAATCAATGCAAAACAAAGCTAGCAAAGATATACACATATCAACTTCAATGAAGCAAAGAAGATGCCTACACCGGCATCACATGAGCACAACAATTTTTCTAAGTGACAAAGCTTGAAACAAGGTGGTGTGAAGCAAAGTTTAAACAAGATGTAAAGGCACCTGACTCAAAATAGGTTTGGTTGAAATAACTTATGTCTACAAATGAACAAGTCTTATCCCATCTGGTTTGGCTTTATTATGCAGAGTCAAATTTCTACATCCATCATGGACTAAGAATAAAAGAATGTATATATAATACAAAACAACAAACAAGGCCGCCCCAACCCCAGAAGAAGGGAGGGGGGTTATTTGGTGGTTTCAAATGATAATAAAAGATCAGGCAAAGCAGTCCAGAGGAAGAAATTAAGATGTTAGTAATTACCACTTGGCCCGAAGATACTTGAACTCTTGAAGAAAATTGAGAGCTCAATTGGTCCTGCCCATTAAATTGTTCTTGTTGTCTTGTGTTGGGTGGATATGATTCCTTATTGTCACGAATCTTATCCCAAGACCGCTCCTCTCCAGCTGAGGATAGTTGTCCTGATCGGCCACGCCAATCACGATTGTCTGGCTCGGAATAGCGAATATGTGATTGACTTTGCAACTAAGAGATGAAAAAAAATATCAGAAAGAGAATAAATAATAAAAGCACATAGTAAGATGATTATTCTATGTAAAATGATGCAAGCATTATGCCCTCCGAAGGCATCCATTTGTAAAGAATTGCATATGGTACATGTAATAGGCATTGCAGGATATCAAAAGAGCCAAAATACTCTCCAGCAAAATTCTGTCTAGATACATAGATTCATAGAGGGGACATTCCCATCAAATATTTCCATTTGAACAACACAAACACATTGAAAGGATAAGATCTCAAAGATCTTACATTTGCATCAGCACGAACCCAACTTTGATCTTCACCATGAAGTTCTGCCTCAATCTCTTGCTTGATTTTCAAGATATCTTCATGTGCATGAACTGCCTGTCATAAGAAATATATACTATAAAATCAGTTTCAATTTTGAAAATTGCTCATCCTTTTAAGGTGATTAGAGAGATTTAAAGCTTTGGATTTTGACTCGTGCTAGCATTAACCGAAAGAAAAAAAGGAAAAAAAAAACTTAGATCAGTTTCATCAGATAAAAGCATAGCGGGCATCAACAAAATATCTCCTATAAAAATTGGTTAAGTATAGCTCAAGCAGTCTTGCTCAAGTTTTACTTGTCAACTGTTGCTCAATGTGTTCCTTTCATTTATTAAATTTTTTTTTCCTATAAACTTCGTTCATCGGATTTTTCAGCAATAATTGCTATGAGAAACATAGTTTTCTGAGGTCTTACCACAGAACCAACTTAAAAAGGAACAGTGACAAATGTAAACTTTCTTGATAAAGGAAAGAAACAAATGCTCAAAGCTGACCAGCTTGAAGCAGGAGATCAGAACAGATAAATAGCCCAAAACACGCTAGTGTACCTCTCGCAGTTGCAAAAGTTGGTCCCTTGAATAACGAATTCGCTCACGGGCGTCAAAACGTGAATCTCCCATCTGCAGCAGAATCATCAAAATCAGGTCATAAAAATCCAAGGCAGCATCTTAAATACAGTACATTGAAGGAATCAAAACCAAAGAAGATTTCCCACAGCATAAACCACCAAAACGCATCTAGAGCAAAAAAATTTTTTTACAAGTTTTTACTTCTTATGGGCCACAAAGCTTCAATCTGACAGTTGATTATAATGCTATCATGGAATAATGGATCCTATTGAAATGAACAAGACAAGCTAGGATACATATCTATTATGTAATTATTTATCCAGATACATAAATATACCTCCACTTCTATAGATTTTTTTTATGAACATAAACCTGGCAGCTTTTAAACCATTTAATTATCATGTTAAAATGAATTTAAACAAATAAACAGAAACCGATGATGACATTCTCAAAATGCTAGAACTCATATCTAATTGTTTGTTTAAATGTATAACTACATCATGATATTTCATGATTTTCTATCTTTTGAACTATATGTAATGATCTTCTAATATTCAATTTTTGGTTATGCAAAGAAATTTCATATTATCCTTATAATCACCAAACTGAAACTTCTACTCCAAATAAAATTTTCCAAAGTCGCATTTTCTTATTTTTATTACCTTACTTTCATCATTTTGTCAACCTTTTCCCTTTACAAACCAAACACCTTCTAATAATAAGTCTCTACTTTAAATTTCAAACGTTCTAAATCTAGGAAAGGAAGAAAATGACAACATTGTATACAAAGTCTCAAATGAAGCCTAGGCTTCTTGGCTAATTTGCAATATGGCAAAACAAGCCATTTTCTACAGTACTTGTTATTAGTTGTATCCATGTAAAGAAAAATTCTTTTTTGTTCTTGTACTATCATTGATTCTTACAACAATATCCGATGGAAGAATCTCTATTTCAAAGTTCCTCTCTGGATTCTAGCTTTATACAGCATCTTGGACAGGAAGTTCCAACTCTTTATATCTTCCTTACAGGTCTCACTGCAATGCCTTAAGCCATAAAACTTCAATAATATCTTAATAATCTCCTCTTGTTCTTTTGTTACACCCTTTAGTGCAAGTCTTGTCACTTCTTGTTGTCCCACTGTAAGTCGGACACCCGAATCGCACTTCATCTAGAAGCGTGCAGTTCTGAGTGTTTGTTTAACATAAGTCTGACATGCAGAAATAAGGTTCCCAGTTCAGTACAAATGCCAAAATTCACTTCCGCTTGGGGTGATATGAAGTCAGTATCCATAAGTTCAAGCAGCACATTTAATGCCTGCATTAATGCCCTCAATCCCGCTTGCTTTACATATAGACCATTATAGCTCACTTAGGCTATAAGTATCATTAATAGTAATTTTGGTGCCCAAAAAATTGCTTTCTTGTGGAACTAATGTTCTCAAAACAAAAGTTCTCATAATTCAAGTTCTACGAATTGAAAATCAGACACTTTTAATGCTTTGAAACAAGAATCATTGTCAGATGATGGGAAAGAATCAAAAGGAAGTGACTGAGGGTCTGGATCTCCCTCTCGCACTGAGATGGAAGGTGAGAGTTAAAGAAGAGATCTCAATGGAAGGATATGGTTTCTCTTTTGGCCTAAAGTTGGTGTATGATTTAAGAAGAAGACTGATTGATATGATCAGATTAACATCCATTCTTCTCTCTCTCTCTCTGTCCCTCCCCCACCACCTCCTCCTCCTCTCCTCC
>KE505275.1:368892-388791 GCA_000441515.1 Elaeis oleifera
CACACACACACACACACACACATATACATATACATACATACATACATATACATATACATATACATATACATATACATATACATATACATATACATACATACATATATATATACATATACATACATACATATATATATACATATACATACATACATATATATATATATATATATATATATTAACAGTTAGTAGGATTAATAGGATATGTTAATTACATAACCAAGTTGATTCCTCGCATATTTATTGGATGTGAGAATTTTTAAGAGGATGATCCTGATAAAATCGTCCATGTATAAGTACCGTATCAAAGAACTTCTTCCCTTCCCAGCACTCATCACGCTTCGTTACACAATCAAAGTTTATTTTCAAGACCAAATAGAGAATAGATGATCACGAAACAATTTCGAAAAGCTGTCATTCAGCTTCTTAGAAGCCTCGGATAGAAGGCGAGATTAGGAAAAAAAGAAAAAAGTAAAGAACATAACGCAACGCAACTCAAGATTTCACCTCTAAACCCTATTATGTCCTATCAAGAACTCATCCTTCCCAAGAAATCGACGCCAATAGAGATCAAAATATCAGACTGAGCATCGACGCCACTCGAGATCAAAATATCAGACTGAGCACCAACAAAACCGTCGAAGCCATCCGCGAACCTAACAGAGCGCTCAAAACCCTAGCTCGCAGACGATCAATACGTACTCCCGAAGGGAGAGAAAAAGAAGCCAACGTTGGACGATGCAAGGAACCCTAGATCCAGGGAAAAGGGGTTGGTTACCTTGCCGGCGGCAGCGATGCCATGGGGCGTAAGAAGGGGAGGTCGAAGGGCGAGGAGGAGCTCACGGACGATGACCCTCCGGCGGAGGCGGCGGAGTCGAAGCGGGGAACGAGGAGTCTGCTTCCTCGGTTGCCGCCACCACCCGGCCTCAAGCTAATGACCGTCTGATCCGACTGCATACCTCGATCGATCCTCCCTCTCGGCCCTGATGGGATCGCGTCGACCGGACGATCAGATCGCCGCCGAACACTGTAGTAAGGGCGCGGCGATGGGCAAGGAAAGAAGCTTCAGCGGAGCCCTCTCTCAATAGAGGAAGAAGGCGGAAGTGGGGAAGGGGGTGGAGAAGGGCACGGTGCAGATCCTTTTCTAATGTCCGAGCGGTGGGATTTAGGGTTCGATGAGGGTATTTTGGGGATTTTGGCGTATAACGCCGAAAATACCACTCAAGTTGCCCGTCTTGGCCTTAACCTGCGAATCCGCGATGGATCCTCTTTTGCCTTTTTAGGAAGTTCTTGGACGGAATTAGACTTCGAGTTTGAGAGAATATCGGATAGTGCCATTGTGGACTGCGTCCGCTGTGACGTTAGTGTCGCTGGGGGAGGCATCCGGCTCAGACCGAATCTGACTCGGATCTAGTTTTATGGGTCGGTTAGGTGCTGGGAACCAGGTTTTGAATGGTTGCCTCACGCGTCAGCCAAACCGAAACTCTTTTGACCAACGTATTTTTTTATTAACATGTACCTGTTGTGCTAGGAGATTTGATCATCGGATCGGGACATGAACCGTCCGTATTTAGTAGTTCGATAAGGGTCCTGGCACAATTCGATCACGTTCCTATCATGCCAATAATAAACTAATGAACCTGCTTGCAAGTATTTATATCTAATTATTTTTAGAATAAATTACACCGACTTCTTCTTGATTTGGCATAATTATAGATTTCATCCAACAATCGAAAAATAATTTCACTATTTAATTTTTGCTGCATGTATAACATATAACCTCTTATGATTATCTTCTTTTCGAATAAGCTGATGGATCTTATCAATATTATCATTTTCTAACTTATTTGAATTTTAAAATTTTTTAACTAGTTTGGAGCAAAATTAAAAATATTTGATTAATTTTAAAAAAATTGGGGTTAAGTTAGCTAATTTCAGATATTTAACCTTTTCAACCCCATCCAAAATCATCTAAGATGTTTTAAAACTTAAATTGGTCAGTGAGTGATGACTCTGGTAACTTATTTGATAAAAAGTAAGGATGTGAGTATATCTTATGCATAAATAAAGTTAGGTATTGGAATGTATATTTTTAAATTAATATCACATGAAAATCTGTAATTATCCCAAACCTTCAGGAGGATCAATATAATTTATTTATTTTAATTTTAAAATTATTAAATATCTTTTATAGTAGCAACTAAAGATGCAAACAAATTGAGCTACTCACGAGCTACTTGAGCTCGACGCGACTCGACTATTATCGAGTTCGAATAGCTTGAATAGTTTTTCGAGTTAAGCTCATATAGCAAGATATTCGGTTATCAAAAACTCACGAGCCTACTCGAATATATATATAATTTTTATTATAATAAATATATTAATATATATTTGAGTAAGTTAATGCTCAAATTCGAACTTGAATATGGCTCGTCTGATATTAAAGTCGAGTCAAGTCAAGTTCAAGTATTGTCTTTTTTTTTATCAAATCGAGCTCAAACTTGAGATATTAAGTCTTGATCAATATTGAATCAAGTTTCGAATTCGAGTATTTTAAATTGAATCAAGCTCGGACTTCTAGCTACTTAGTTCTACTCGGCTCGATTGCACTCCCAATAACAACTCTAGTTGAGGTTCAAGATCTCATACTTCATTCTAAATTCTGTACAATGTTTAAAAGATTTGATCTAATTTTCTAACTTTAAATCATTATTATTAATGCATGAAGATTGAAGAAATTTGATCATAGCTTAATTTGCAAAGGTAATAATTTCAAATTTTTGACATGACTAATGCATTAGCTTTTGGGATACCCGTTACTTCGTAAAAGTACACTATTTAGCTTGAAATCCAAGAGAAGAAGAAAAAAAAAGGGAAAACTCTGGTGAAAAAGTAAAAGAGAAAAGAAACAAAGAGCCAAAACAAAAAAAAAGAATCATGTAAAGATTGATGCAGCCAGAAGGGTGAAGAGCTACTTGATTGCTAGGATTAAGTACCAGAAAGAAGAGCCCTTTATTGGTGAAGACAATTCTTCCCAAAAAAATATTAATATGTCAAAATGCTCCCTATATAGATGCTACACACAGGTCATGACACTTGACCTTGATTTGGGCATTAAACTTGGTACAAGATCATACTTCTAAAAGGAATTGATGATAAGATAACATGCTGCAAATATAAAATCCTGGCTAAAATTAGATGCTATCTTTAATAAAAAATTATAAAAGAAAATCCAGCAAAGACATATGAATTATTCACACTCCTATTCATGGGATGAAAATACAATTAAATATATTTATTTATTGTGGTCTTTGCCCTCGGTGAATTGTGAAGTATAGCATAGCCAACAAATCAAAGTATTTGTTGGTTGCACTAAATGCTGCATCAGGATTTTTCAAATAAATATCATGGGAAAAAATGCATTTCATAATGTTACCATGGTGAAGATTTTATAGTAAATCTAGATATTAATTTTTTCGCTATTTAAAAAGTAAAAGTTTGAAATGCACATTATCTTTACTGTAACATGACTTCAATTTAGAATATTAAAAAGGAAGTTGTTTTGCCATACCTTTTGCAGATAGGAGATAAAATTCTCTTAGCCAAATAGCAATGAGTTCAGTTCCCTTATTTGCAAATATATATGACCAAGTCAATATCAATTATTCTCAATTATTGCATTGCAAAATTTCAACAACTACTAAATAGTACAAATACCCACTTTTGATCTAGACAATTATGGTGTAAACCATTTTTTGTAGTAGTGTTTTACTTCCAAACTTTATCATGACCCACATCATTCATTTTTAGCTATTTTTTCACTTTAGTCATGTCTATATATATATTAGAGGACAATTCATGTCTTTGATCTAACTTGCTCATGTGGATGTCAACTAATATGAAAGAGGATGACATAGGAAAGTTTAGACCCGAACATTAATTAAGCATCGTCGTAAGAAATGTTAGTGACGGTCTCTATTTTTGATTATGTGATCGGCACTAAGCTCTTAAAAAAAGTGCTTTTGCTCTTTTCCATCCAATACATTAATGCTTCTATTCTCAACATTGTTTTTTTGGTTTCTTTCTTTCAAATTTACCTTTCACAGTAGCAGCAAACTGTGCCATAGAAGATGAATACTTGTTTGTAATGATATAAGCTGAATAATAGATTTTTCTAGAAAGTATATTTATTCAACTTTCTCAACTATGTAATATTGTTAAATTAGCTATTTGGCATACCTAACAAAAATGCTTGAATAATTCAAAAATCTAGTAGCGTTGCCTCAGTGATTTTTTTGACTAATTATTTCTCCACAATATAAATGATAGGCATTTATTTCTCATGAAAATTAATGTATAATATACATGCCTAATGCTACTGAGAGGATGCATTCCAGCCAAAAAAAAAAGAGAAAAGTTATTTGGTTCGTTTGATTTGGAATAATTTGACATAAAAAAATAAATTCCAATTCATACTACTATATTTAATATAAAAAAAAAAAAGGATGAAAGAGATTGTAAGATAGATAGTAAACTTATAATTGCTTCATGAAAATACTCTCACTTTTATTATATTAATATTATATAATATTATTAGTATATTAGTTTATTAATATATAACATTTGCATTATATTAAAATATTATGTTAATATCTCAATATCCAAAGTAGCCCCATGTTAACAGTCGTTTTATATAAATAGACCATAAATGACCAACAATTTTATTGAAAAAATATAATTTCATAAATGCTTATCCAATGACATTATTGATGTTGTGCATGTGTGGTGCTCCCAAGCTTTGGGAGATCATGAGAGAGTCACAATTATGAGGCTGAGAGGCTAGGATCGGGTTGGATCCTAGGCCTAGGACAGAAGAGGTCCTAGTATGAAGATCTGTTTCAGCCAGTAGAGGAGTCGACTTGGATCTAGGTGGAGTCGACTCGGATCAGGTCAAGTCGGTTTGGATGCAAAACAGGGAGTTGGTTTTCACTGGCACGCGAGTGGCACAACAGTTTAGCCGACTCAAGGTCTGACCGAGCCGACTCGAGTTGCGAACAGAGCCGTGCATGGATTCTGGTTTCGGCTAGGATTGTTTTTGATTTTAGAGATCTTGAGGCCTTGTTTGGGAGATCTTAAGAAGACTAACTCAAGGGCTTGGATTGGGATTAAGTCCAAGGGTAAGAGCATGTGAGATATGGATGAGATATGGTTCGGTGAGTGCTTTCATATATTAGGTTGAGCCAGGAGAGTTTTTGATTGGGCCTAATGACCATATATAAATATACATAGGTTGTATTAGGATTTTTATAACACAAGTAGTGAAATATAAGATCTTTTCTCCTTAACTTTTTCTCACTCTCTGGTTCCAAACCCTAGCTTTTTTCTTTCTTCTTCTTTGTTGTTTGCTGGAGTAACATCCAGGTTCCACGCAAGATGATCCTGATCAGGTACAGGGGTTGTACCGAAGTTTCTCAATAAGTGGTATCAAAGTCCGGTTACATGGAGGAAAGAAGAAGACACCGAAGATCAAGTTCAGCCTGATTTCTGCAGTGCCTAGATTTTTTCTTATTTCTTTCCTGTTGCTTCTTTGGTTGTGGTGATCTTTCGATTAGGTTGAGGGTTTTGACACAAGAAAGGGTGGGAAGAAGTTGGAGGAGATCTGTTTCAGATCTGATCCTGTTTTGGGTGTGAAGTGTAGTGTTACAGAAGGGTTAGTGCTGGTAGTTTGCTTGAAGGTTAAGATGGCTTCAAATGGTTTTAAGGTAGAGTTTGAGAAGTTTGATGGCAACGGAAATTTCACCTTGTGACAGTAGCGAGTAAAGAATTTGTTGATGCAGCAGTAGATCTATAAGGTTTTGGTAAGAGAGAGACTGGAAAAGATCAGAGCTAAGGATTGCAAGGAGTTAGAGGAGATTGCTTTTAGCATGATCAGGATGTGCTTGGTGGATCAGATTTTACCGGAGGTCAGCATAGAGATCATGGTGAGAGGTCTTTGGGAGAAGTTAGAGAAGATGTACATGGATAAAAATATGACGAACAAACTCCGGTTGAAGAGGCAGTTATATAGCTTGTGGATGTCTGAGGGAGATGATCTGTTTGGTCACATCCAAAGGTTCAATCAGATATGTTCTGATTTGTTGAATATAGATGTGAAGATCGAGGAAGAAGATCGGGCGTTGTTACTGCTGTGCTCACTCCCATCGGTATATAATGGTCTGATCACAACCTTGGTATACGGCAAGGAGTCCTTAGAGTATGAAAAGGTTGTGGGTGCCCTGAGATCAAACGAGCAGTGAGAGAAGATCTGTAAGAGAGACTACTTCGGAGGCGTTCGCTGTTCATGAGAGGCGAGGAAGACCTAGGAAGAGAGGAAATCCAAGGGTAGATTGGAGAAGATTTGAAGTGTTACAGGTGCCACAAGACTAGATACTTCAAGAAGGATTGTTTGCTTCAGAAGAAGGAGGAGAAGAGAGGGATTCTATCGGTACAGTTGCTGAGGGATTAGAGATGGATGATCTCTTAATAGTTTTATAGGAGCCCGTGAGGTGCAGTGTATCCGAGACGGCTTCAGAGAGATCCATAAAGAGCAGAGGATCCGAAGGGACAGTGACGGAGTGTGAGGTGCAGCTGGGACACAGGCAGTTGTGGGATGCGACAGAGACACGATCGGAGATAGGCAGTTGTGGAGTCGTGGCACGGATGCAACTGGGGCACAGGCGGCCACATGGAGCAGCGTAGACACAGCTAGGACTAGACAGTTGTGGGTCAAAAAGCGGCACAGAGGCAGCTGGGAGAGAAAGTGACGGACCGCAAGACAGGTGCAATCGAAACACAGACGGTTGCGAGCTGCAGCACAGGCACGATCGGAGACAGATGGTTGTGGAGCTGCAGCACAGGCACGATCGGAAACAGATGGTTGTGGAGCTGTAGTACAGACATGACCATGGAGATAGGCGGTTGTGGATTGCAGCATAGGCGCAGCTGGGGAGACAGGCAGCTATGGAGCTGTGGTAGGGGCACAGTCAGATACAGACAGTTGTGGGATAGACGTGCAGCTGGATTACAGGCAAATGCGGGATTCTAAGATCCATATGGAGGCTGTGTAGTATCAAAATCAAGGAGGATATCTTGAAGGATGCAGGCTTCAAGTTTTTTGGTGGCGGAGACATGTAGGGTGCAAAATTGATGCACAGGACAGTGCGCAGGAGATCTAATATGGCGGCAGTGGATGTGGACGTATCGGATGCATGTGCATGGAGTACTGGAGGACAATAGGACACTAGAGGGTTCCAAGGGGTTTGCCAAAGCTTGGGATACCAAGATGAAGATTGTTGTGCATGTGTGGTGCTCCCAAGCTTTGGAAGGCCATGAGAGGAGTCACAATGATGACTTCAGGAGGCTAGGATCAGGGTTGCATCCTAGGACTAGGACAGGAGAGGTCCTAGTGTGAAAATCTGCTTCAGCCAGCAGAGAAGCCGACTTGGATTTAAATGGAGTCGATTTGGATCAGGTCAAATCGGCTCGGAACCCTGAGAGAGCTGGCTCGGATGCGGAATAGAGAGCTAATTTTCACTGGTATACGAGTGGCACGGCACTCGAGCCGGTTCGAGTTGCGAATAGAACCTGCGTAGATTCTGGTTTCGACTAGGATTGTTTTTGATCCTAGGGGTCTTGAGGCTTTATTTGAGAGATTTTAAAATGGCTAACTCAAGGCTTGGACTAGGATTAAGTCCAGAGGGTGAGATCCTGTGAGACATAGATGAGACATGATTCGGTGAGTGCTTTCATATATTGGGTTGACTCAGGAGAGTTTTTGATTGAATCTAATGGCTGTGTATAAATATACATAGGTTGTATTAGGATTTTTATAATGCAAGTAGTGGAATACAATATCTTTTCCTCCTAACTTTCTCTCCTTCTTTGATTCCAACGTGAAACCCTAGCTTTCTTCTTTCTTCTTCTTTGTTGTTTGCTGAAGTAACATTCAGGTTCCACGTGAGATGATCCTGATCAGATACAGAGGTTGTACCGAAGTTTCTTAATAATTGAACATTTAATAATATTTTATATGAGATTGTTTTCAATTAAATATAATAATTTTCTTAATATCATTTTTTGAAGTAATTTTCTATCAATCAAATATAATAAATAAAATTTTTATAATTTTTAAGATAAATATATTCATCTATCTAATACATTCAAGGAGAGCTGATGGCTCTCCCAGCATGCCAACTGTCAAGAGTTAGGCACCCCAAATGTCAAGTCCAGGACTCTTTCAAATGAATCATTAGATTACAATGGGATATATCCTCACTAAATAAACTCTTGGAGCAATGCCGAATTAACATAAAAAGAGATAAATGATCTCTAAGGTTGCATTTGATAGCCGGCAATCTATCCAAATTATCGGTAATTTAAAGTGGATCCATTGGATTGCTATGTTTGATTTGCTTTTTGAGTAGCAATCCAAATTATCTTGGCAATCTATATTGCCTCCCATGAGGTAATCTAGATAGCTTTGAAGAGGAATGGCTATCTAGATTATCATTTTTTCATAATGTTGCAATAAAAATTTTGAACAAAATTTTTTCGCTAAAAAATCACACAAAGTCTGTCGCCCAACTCTCCCCCTCCCCAAACCCTCCCTCGGTGCCACATGTGGCTCCTCTGTGCGCACTCTCCGCTCATGACTCCTCCATCTCCCTTTGCCTGTCTGCGGTTTCTCTAGCTCCCTGTTTATCTGTGGCTCCTCCATCCCATTGCCTGCCTGTAACTCCTCTTTCTCCCCCCCACCACCCCCTTGCAGCTCCTCCATCCCCCAGCGGCTCCTTTCCGCTCATCCCTACTACCCTCAAGGCTCTTTCGTGCGCATCCGTCTCTTCCCCCTATGCCCATGATTTTTCACATCTTCTGGTCGGCTGCTTCTTCATACCACCACTACATCTACATTACTTCCGCCGCTTCTCAGCAGGGAGAAATAAGAATATCATGATAAAATTATTAGAGATACTTTAAAAATTTGATTTCATATTACTGATAATTTGATTGTTATACTAAATATATCAATCAAAATTTTTAATAATTTTATTATAATATTATCTATATATCAAATATAATAATTAATATTATTAATAATTTAATAATAATAATTATTTGAAATAAACTATATTATCTTTTAAAATTATTTCGCGATGCATCAAATGTAACCAAAGGAGATTGGCCAGCACATACATCATAGCTCATACGATCTGTGCCCGCGCCATGCCCCCAGCAGCATCTGGAGACTTCTTCTCAATTCGCTGCTCTGATCTCACACCAACAGCCACGCGTCCCTAAACTCGGATCGCTCCCCCACCTCCTTGCCTACATGTCGCTCATCAGTCGAACCTCCTCCTCGGTTGCAGCTCCCAGCCGCCTCCTCTCAGACGTACACCTGCCCCTTCCAGAACACCAGTCAGCAAGTCTAAAATCAGCAGAAACCATTTCCATTCCCAAACTACCCCAATTTCTTCTATCCATTACAACTCCTTCATAGCCTTTCTCGTAAATTCAACGAATCATAAGAGTAATTATCCTAAGGCATCTTCCACGGCAGTCTGGAGAGCTCTTCTCCTTTCTCCTCATCTCTGCTAGCCGTCTCCCGAACTTGCTCTAACATTCTCCACCCTTCTCTTCTTCAAAATCCCATCAACTTATAAATAACGTCTCCCGCGTTGAGAATGGAAACGTAAACCACAACAGAAGGACACTACCGCTACCACCATCGTGCCGCAACCTCGTTCTAACTCTCTAATAAAAGATAAATAAGAGGAAGAAGTATAGCGAAGAAGAGAAGAAGAATCAAGGATGGCTACGGGCAAAGCAGGAAAGGCTATCGGCATCGACCTCGGCACGACTTATAGTTGTGTCGGGGTATGGGTGAACGACCGGGTGGAGATCGTCGCCAACGACCAAGGCAACCGGACCACGCCGTCGTACGTGGCCTTCACCGACACGGAGCGGCTTGTCGGCGACGCGGCCAAGAACCAGGTGGCCATGAACCCCAACAACACCGTCTTCGACGCCAAGCGGCTCATCGGCCGCCGCTTCTCCGATCCCTCCGTGCAGGCCGACATGAAGCTCTGGCCCTTCCGCGTCGTCGCCGGCCCGGCGACAAGCCCTCATCGTCGTCACCTACAAGGGCGAGGAGAAGCGCTTCACCGCCGAGGAGATCTCCTCCATGGTCCTCTCCAAGATGCGCGAGATCGCCGAGGCCTTCCTCGGCCACTCCGTCAAGGACGCCGTCATCACCGTCCCGGCCTACTTCAACGACTCCCAGCGCCAGGCCACCAAGGACGCCGGCGCCATCGCCGGCCTCAACGTCATCCGCATGATCAACGAGCCCACCGCGGCCGCCATCGCCTACGGCCTCGACAAGAAGGCCGGCCGCAGCGGGGAGCGCAACGTCCTCATCTTCGACCTCGGCGGCGGCACCTTCGACGTCTCCCTCCTCACCATCGAGGAGGGGATATTCGAGGTCAAGGCCACCGCCGGCGACACGCACCTCGGCGGCGAGGACTTCGACAACCGCCTCGTCAACCACTTCGTCGCCGAGTTCAAGCGGAAGCATAAGAAGGACATCAGCGGCAACGCGCGCGCCCTCCGCCGCCTCCGCACGGCCTGCGAGCGCGCCAAGCGCACCCTCTCCTCCACCACCCAGACCACCATCGAGATCGACTCCCTCTACGAAGGAATCGACTTCTACGCCACTATCACCCGTGCTCGATTCGAGGAGTTGAACATGGATCTTTTCCGGCGATGCATGGAGCCGGTGGAGAAGGTCCTTCGGGACGCCAAGATCGACAAAGGCCAGGTGCACGAAGTGGTGCTGGTTGGGGGGTCCACGAGAATTCCCAAAATCCAGCAGCTCTTGCAGGACTTCTTCAACGGGAAGGAGCTCTGCAAGAGCATCAATCCCGACGAGGCCGTGGCCTACGGGGCGGCGGTCCAGGCCGCAATTCTGAGTGGGGAGGCCAACGAGAAGGTGCAGGACCTGCTCCTCCTCGACGTCACCCCGCTCAGCCTCGGTATCGAGACCGCCGGCGGGGTGATGACCGTCCTCATCCCGAGGAACACCACCATCCCCACCAAGAAGGAGCAGATCTTCTCCACCTACTCCGACAACCAGCCCGGCGTCCTCATCCAGGTCTACGAGGCGAGCGGGCGAGGACCAAAGACAACAACTTGCTCGGCAAATTCGAGCTCACCGGAATTCCTCCGGCGCCGAGGGGTGTGCCGCAGATCAATGTCTGCTTCGACATCGACGCCAATGGCATCCTGAACGTGTCGGCGGAGGATAAGACTGCCGGAGTGAAGAACAAGATCACGATCACCAATGACAAGGGAAGGCTGAGCAAGGAGGAGATAGAGAAGATGGTGAAGGACGCGGAGAGGTACAGAGCGGAGGATGAGGAGATTAAGAGGAAGGTGGAGGCGAAGAATGCCTTGGAGAACTACGCCTACAATATGAGGAATACGGTGAGGGATGACAAGATTAAGGCCAAGTTGTCCGAGGGGGATAGGGAGAAGATAGAGAAGGCAGTGGAGGAAACCATTACATGGTTGGATGGGAATCAGCTGGCAGAGGTGGACGAGTTCGAGCACAAGCTTAAGGAATTAGAGGAGGTCTGCAACCCTATCATAGCCAGGATGTATCAGGAGGGTGGTGGAGCCGCGGCCGGGGCCGGGATGAACGGTGGCGGATATGGAAGCACCGGCGGCTCTACTGGAACAGGGGCTGGGCCCAAGATAGAGGAGGTGGACTGATTGGTTGTTTGTATGGATCCCTGGGTTTGGTCGAGCTCTTTGTTTCGTTTTGCCTCTTTTATTTACTTTTTTCTTTTTGTTTTAACTTCTCTGTTCCATGGTCGAGAGGACGAAGGTGTATCTGTGTATTTATACCAAAAAAGAGTGTAGCTGTGTTTAGTTATTTTCTTTGGTGCGATGAAGCGTTTTTTTTTTTTTTTATGTGGTGTGATATTATTCGTGCTTTGCCATCTTTTTGGACTAGAATTCGGCATAATGTTGAAAATGAATTTTGTTGTAGATCCGTTCTTTGGCCACGGTCCAAACAACCTCGTTACCATCTAGCTAGTCACAGTCGAACTATTGAAGATGACGTTTACTGGACTAAAGCGTAGACATGATGATCATCTAATATAATCTATCGATTGAGTCAACAGAGTTTTTACTCCTCAGTTTAATTCCATTTCATCTTGAAAGACGATCTACTTCATTTCGCCGACTTATTTCGACAAATAAGAGGATAAGTATCCACTCCACAGACTCCAGTTTCTTGATCTGGATGACCTACTAGATCGGTTATGGTCGATCTATTCCTTCCATCAACAGATCCGTCCTTCCTCTCAATTGGAAAAGTTCAGATAAGGTAGGATTTCTCCGTAATTAAATCTTCCATATTCAGAAAGTCCTTCTTCAAATCTATCCATATGATAAATTCGAAAATCATCAGGATTTCGAGACAGATATGTCTTAAACTCCTCTCTTATAAATTAAAACTCCAGAATTCTTCAAGATATATAATCGACTTTTCGCTCTCTCCTCTTTTGTTCTTCAATCTTCTGATTTGAGTGTTGGAGGGTCTACATCGGAGAATATCACCTCGGTATGAATTTGTTTGCAGATGTTCGGATGAAGATCCAGTGGCGGTTCCACCTCAGCCACATACACCTCGACGTTCGACCTCAGGCGGAGAGATCGGCAGCAATATTTAGTGCTAGAAGGAGGACCCTCTTCGACTAGTTTCGAAGTCCTATTTCAAAGTTAGTCCTGAGATCCTATTTCGAGAGGAGAGAGAGAGTTCAACACTGATCGCCATGAGGACATGCAGAGGAGCATCAAATGCATTATAATGCTCCAATAGTTGGCGGATCAATAATATCCAGCCGATCAATGCATCACCACCATCGGTATAGAAGAACCTTCCACTAGCAGCACCAACGATACCAGCGGCACCGACAATCTCTCATGATCAATATAACAGCCTTGCCCAATAAATACAGGCACTTTCGGCTATGGTGAGGGAGATGCAACAAACATGAAGCCACCCCCACTCCAGAAAGTCCACAGTCGGTAAGAGGAAGATCGGCAATTCAGCTCCCTTGTAGCCCAAGGTAGGGCTAGTCGTCATAGCCGACCTCCAAGTCCTCTCCGTTACCGTCTTAGAAGATCTCCTACCCCTATTTTTAGAAGGGATTCAACTCCGGATCATACTTCTCCTCGCTGCCGACAAATCAGCGATGAGGAGATGGAAGAGAAGCTCTGAAAAATACAACAACAGCTAGATGCACTTTGGGTGCCAAAGCAGCCAGAGGATGACTTAGGATTTAATGTCGACTTGTCTTTCACTCAGAAGATAATGGATGAGCCCCTTCCACCTCTACTCAAGATGCCTTAGATGGAGCTTTAGATGGAACCGCCGATCCGGTGGACCTTCTGAAAATTTTGGACTTTGATGCTTCTGCAAAGAGCCAATGATATAACTCTCTACCGAGATTTTTCTTCAACTCTGGGGAAGGCAGCTCGTCATTGATATTCTAATCTGCAATCGAACTCTGTAGATTCATTCTATCAACTGAGTCAACTTTTCGTCGTGTATTTTGTCAGCAGTCGATGACAGCAATGTAATTCGGACTTCCTCGTCAGCATCAAGCAGAGGAAGAACGAATCTTTGTGAGACTACATAAGCTGATTCAATGCTGTGACTTTGGAGGTATGGAATTTGGATCAGTCTGCGATGATGACTGTGTTTAAGATCGGGTTCCAACAGAATGATATCCTTTACTCACTCAACTTGAATTATTTAAAAACTTTCCTGAAATGTTGGAGTGGGCTGAGAACCATGCCCAGGCTGATGAAGCTTGGGTCCAGCAAGGGAAGAATCTTGGTTGGACATTACATTAGAGCTCTGGTCAAGAGAAAAAGGACTCCCGGTGAGTGCAGCACCGACGTCCAGAACCTAAGCCTCATTGTTCTCAGACCCCACTTTGGAACAATTGACCTAGATCTCCTACACCACCTCGTCGATCTAAGTCTTCTCTGCGGAGGTTCCATTACTTCATTCCGCTTAACACTCCCCGAGCTCAGATTCTCATGGAGATAGAGTGGTAAGAAGAGCTACTTTGTCTGAGGAGGATGGTCACCCCGACATGCAAGAGAGATCCGAAGAAGTACTGCAGATACTACCGTGATCACGGATATGGCACAGAGGAATGCTGGTAGCTCAGGAAGAAAATTGAGGCACTGATCCGGTATGGATGCTTTCATTGATATGTCGACATATGCCAGATCCCAAGGAATCCATATGATGAACCTCCTCGGTAAGAGAACCCCCATAGAGACCAACCAGTTGCATGAGAGATTCACATAATCTTTGGGGGGTAGCTCTGTCGGCGCATCTTAGATCCGAGCCGAGTTGAGAATAAGGAGGCGAAAAAGATGAAGATCGATGATGAGGTCATTTTCTTGAAGCCGACTTAAATGGAATAACGTATCCCCATGATGATCCTGTAGTTGTCTCTTTAAATATTACTAATTATAAAGTACATCAGGTCTTAATTGATTATAGAAACTCAGTTGATGTCTTGTTTTATGATGTCTTTGTTCGTATGAACTTAGACTCTGAGTTGTTGATGAAGAGAATTACTCCTCTAATCCGGTTCTCAGGTACTACGGTTCAAGTAGAAAGAACCATCCCTCTGACTACTATAATCGGACGAGCTTCAAAATAGGTGGTTGTGCAAATAATTACTTCATGGTAAAAGCCCATCTATGTACAATGTTATTCTAGATTGGCCTAGATTCAACACACTTCGAGCTATAGTGTCGACCTATCATCAGATGGTGAAGTTTCCTACCCCGCATGGAGTCGGCGAGCTTCAGAGAAATCAGCAGCTCGCAAAGGAGTACTATATGACGATCCTATGAGAAGCAACACCTGTGGAACAGTTAACAGATGAGCTAGATATACGGGATGAGAAAGTTGAGCAAAGGAGACATCCTATGGAAGGCCTAATATCTGTATCCATTGACGAAGATCCGAATAAATTATGCAGGTCGGCTCTAATTTATGTGAAGAGGATCGTAGCATCTCATCTCTTTTCTACAGGCCAATGCTGATGTATTTGCTTGGACGGCCTCAGATATGCCTGGCATAGATCCAGAGATAGTGGTGCATCAGCTCAATGTGGACCCAAAGCATCGTTCGGTCAGACAAAGAACATAGTTTGCCCTAATCGGTAGAAGGTCATATAGGAAGAGGTGGACAAACTCTTGAAAGTAGGATTCGTGCGAGAAGTGTATTACCCAGAATAGTTGGCCAATATCGTCCTCATCCCTAAAGCCAATGGGAAGTGGCATGCATGCATTGACTACACTGACCTCAACAAGGCGTGCCCAAAGGACAGTTACCCCATATCTCGCATTGATCAGCTGGTGGATGCGACTTTGAGACATCAATTCTTATCATTTATGGATGCATTCACTGGATATAATCAAAATCCGGATGGCCTCCGAAGATGAGGAGAAAACCTCTTTTGTTACTCATCGAGGTCTTTTTGCTATAGAGTTATACCATTCGGCCTTAAGAATGCGGGGCGACTTATCAACGGCTCGTTAACAAGATCTTTAAAGAGCAAATCGGTAGGAACATGAAAGCGTATATTGATGATATGCTGGTTAAAAGTCGGATTGCCGAACATCACATTGCCGGCCTTAAAGAGTTGTTTACAGTACTACGATGATTTCGAATGAAGCTCAACCCCAGCAAATGCACGTTCGGTGTCACCTCTGGCAAATTTTTTGACTTCATGGTGTCTCAATAGGGAATCAAAGTAAATTCAGAAAAAATTCAAGCTCTTCAGAAAATGAAGCCATCGATGACGATTAAAGAAATGCATCACCTGGCTGGAAGGATTGCCGTCTTGAACAGATTCTTCTCAAGGTCGGTTGAAAGAAGCCTACCTTTTTCAAAGCTCTCAAACAGGTGAAGAACTTCTAATAGTCAGAGAAGTGCCAAGTTGCATTTGACGATCTAAAGAAATACCTCAGCTCACTTCCACTCCTCAGCAAGCCAAAACCTGAAGAAGTACTGTACTTGTATCTTGCTGTTTCTCCCTCTGCAATTAGCTCCATCCTCGTCCGCTAGGAAGTCAAGGTGTAAAAGCCGATCTACTACATTAGCCGAGTGCTCCATTGTTGGGTTCTGATGAAGCAGTGGAATATAAATTTAAAATTTTACATGCATTCAACAATTGAAAATAAGTTTAACAATTAAACATAACTATCGGAACTCAAAAGCCCTAGGAACATCTTGATGATTGCAATCAATAATATAAGCATGTATAACAAGCAGAGATCAGAAGCCATATACCAATATGAAGATGATGATCTAGTAATCATGAGATCTTCACAAGATTTCAACGTAGAAGTCCTCCAATGGTGATCCACACAGGACTGATCAGGGCCTTCCCAATTCGACGTAGTGCTGTAGCCTTCTTCGCAAGTTCGTTGCCGATTGTCCTTCGTAAGAATGGGTTACATCACTACTTATAGGCCTTCGAAACCTCCACTAGTACCACTCTAGGAACCAATTTCCAAATGATCTTATCACTCAAAATCAGATTTGGTATTCAACACACGAATAATCTGATTCTAGGACAAGTATCACATACTTTTCATTTTCTCTTCCTCTCCCTTTCATTTTCTCTCCTTTTTTTTTATATTTTTTTAGACTTTTCTTATCTTTTTTCTCTCATTCTCATGCTTATCCTTAGCCAGATATGGGATGTGGAACCTGGGTTAGCACCTCCTTATTTATAGGATAAGAAGAGGCGCCATATTTTTTCCAAGAGATGCCAACACTTGGCATTAAAAATTTCCATATGAAGATAATAACTTGGCATGGAGTATGAGGTGTTTCACAAGTAGAAGGACTCTCCTATCTGTGCACATAATCCAAGGC
The DNA here is from genome assembly GCA_000441515.1 of Elaeis oleifera. Taxonomy (NCBI): domain Eukaryota; kingdom Viridiplantae; phylum Streptophyta; class Magnoliopsida; order Arecales; family Arecaceae; genus Elaeis; species Elaeis oleifera. The sequence continues at coordinate 385,913 of KE505275.1, forward strand.
ACCATCAGATGTCGTCCCCTTTAGGAATAGCGTGGAAAATTAAGGAAGATGGAAAGAAGTTAAGAGTCCAATATAAAATGGACTCTTCCATTTCATCGCACAAAGAAAGTGCGTCCTATTTATTTTGGCATGTGAGTTCCTTTCCAGAGAAGGACTCTTCCTTCTTTTCCACGCCCACATATTCCAGGGCACCATCTAAAGGCGCAAAAAATAAAGAGACGTGTCGAATATGGTAAGAATTTTAAGAGAAGTATGAAAGGACTCTTCTCCTTTAACGCCTAAATTAAATGGGGTGTGACATTTGTTTGTGCGTGGCTTTTGGCATGGTAGAGGTTATTTTGATATGAAATACTTTCATAAAAATCAGATAAGCTACTTATTTAATTATAGGTTCAAACTCAATCACATTAGGTCAAGACAACAAGTTAAGGTTAGCACAAACACCTTTGCACTAAACTCAATTGGGAACTTAGGTTAATTCATGTGCTAGCAATTTAATTAACCCATTGAATTTACAATAAATCCAAATAGATTAGATCAAGATCAAATTTTTATTGTATGTGACCTATTGGATTCTAAATCTAGCCAGCAGTGGATCCAGACTCTCGACATAACTCTAATCCGATTAGATTAGGTCAGCTTAAGAGTCCTAATCAATTAGAACTCCTCTTAATTAATTTTTGAATTAAACTCTTTTAATTCTGATGAGTCTACAAATCAAGATTGACGTCTAGCAATGTATCATGACTATTCGAAAGATTTAAAATTTGATAGAAATACTAAAATTATCCTTCCGTGATGAGTTATCATGCAATTCAATCCTTCGATCACATAACATCTCAGATAGACCATGGGCATAGAATCATGTCAAGCCCAAATACCTATCCATATGTATCTCGATCTGATAATGATGACTTGATTGATGAATCAGTAGAAACTTTTTCTACTGTTCATCCCTACTCTGGTCAAAAACTCTCAGAGTTATCATCCTATGAGATCCCATAGGATGTTCTCTCCTCCTATAAGGAGTGATTGATTCTTTGTTGACCACTCACAACCTTCATGCACACTTTACCATACTCAAAATATCTCACACACATCTCAAAGTGGCATGCTAGGGAAGAAACCAAAGTAAGGATCTATATATACAAGGTACTATGGTGATATCAGGTCAAAGGATCACATGCACCACTTTCATTGAAGAATTATCTATCGATATACTGTAAGGCTCCATCAGATGTTCTTCCTGTGGGTCAGTTCAGTGAATTCATTCTCTAATGAGCACCTACATCCTTGTATTAGTATCACCACACAAATAATTGTGAGATCAACCATCCTCTCCATCAAACATACATAGGATGTACCCATCTTAGCAGTATCATCAATCTCCGACTCGATGATCCAACGATTGAAAATATTTTAGATTGGAGCTATCAAAATTTTAGATCTCACTGATATGATCTCATCATGATCCTAAAATCATTGTCCTAATCTATAGGATTTATCATAATCATAAAATATGATGCAGCAAATGATAAAAATCAATACCTCATGAATGAAAAAATAACTAATGTCATGCAAATAAGTAGGAAGTTATCATAGAAAAGTCCCTTCGCATTACCACATAATTAGCTTGTAGGGCATTATTCTTTCAATCTTCCACTTGCACTAAAGCCAATCACCCCATACCTGATGCCCATGCAATCAAGGTGACAAACACACTGCTGTTGTGTAAAGGCTTAGTGAACTAGTCCATTATGCTATTCTTAATATCAACTCTTTTATGATCTAATCATGAATGAGGTAAAAATGCCTAGGATGTGCGTGGGTACCTGGTGAGACCACACCCAACTCAGTGAAATCCTTTCATCAGGCAACTTTTTTAGCAATCTTTACTAACAGCAATTAACTGAGTCAAATTTAGTTTGTTGTTTGGAACTGTTCCAATTCACTACTCCTCTAGTACTTCTCAAGTACTTTTGAGAATACTTTTCACAGTTTTCAAAAAAATTTATTTGAATTTGTCTGAAATCAATGATTATGCACATGGCATAAATCACATCAGGCTTGGTACATTGAATATATGGGTAAGTAAATACTTTTACACCCATTCATGTTGAACCCCTTCAACAAAAAATTCATATACCTTGACTGGGACAAGCCTAACATCCACTTACATCTATCACTATGGATGCCAAATATATTGGATGATACACCCAAGTTTTTTCATAAAAATTTCGTGATAAGTATGTCATTGATCGAGTGCAATATCGAGACTACCTTCTTAATATGCTGTATATCTTCTACATATATAAGAAATTAGTGGATCTCTCACTTGCCTTCTTGCACACATACGATTCATCCATATTTTGATAAAGTCAAATATTTTGACTATCTCATCAAAAATAGAAGTACCAACTCCTTAATGCCTACTTTAATCCATAAATGAATTTATCCTTCCACTAGAGACAAACTCTCTAGATAGTGTGTGGTAATAGCAAGCACAAATCTGGATTGACATTCCTGTTAGCAGCCCGTTGGGTCACACCCATAGGTGCTTCAACCATAGTCCATACTTGATTGATGTATAGAGAGTTCATTTCGGATATCATGGTTTCAAACCATCTGTTAGAGTCTCTACTCATGATTGTCTCCGAATAGGTCAAAAAATATCATTCTTAATGATGCATGGTATACCATCATTCTCGATGACAAATCCATATTTTGAGTGGTACATTATACATTCCGATTGACCTTCGGTGAGGAGGTGTGTTTCATGATTGTGCCTCATCAATGGGCACATTTAGTCGAGGATCAACTTGTGGATACTCCACAGGTTATGATGGTATAGTTCATAGATCTTGAACTTCTCAAGTTCA